>CM050166.1:397238743-397513900 GCA_027410445.1 Discoglossus pictus | reverse complement strand
GGACAACTGGGAGCACACACAAACTACTCCCTGTCCACCCTCCACCAAAGGCAGACTTGCCACCCCTGCAGAGACCCAATGCCTTCCCATCCAGAGGAAATCTAACAAATTCCTCTGGATATTGGTGACAAACTCGGGGGTCGGACTCAGACAAATCAGCCGGTGCCAGATCTGAGAAGCCACCAGCTGATTCACCACTAGAGTCCGCCCCCTAAGGGAAAGCATTTTTGCTAGACCCCTCCATCGTCCCAGACGAGAGAGGACACTGCCCTCTAACTCCCTCCAGTTGTCTGGGACGGAAGCGTCCGCAGCGGACAGGTAGACCCCCAGATATTTAATGACATCTGCCTCCCACGTGATGTCACAAAACGTGGGAGGCAAAGAGTCCACCTGTAAATTACCCTCTAAAAGGCCTGTGCATTTGGACCAGTTGATCTGAGCGGAGGAGGCAGCTGAATATACCTCCTGGCACTGTTTTGCCAGCTCAAGATCAACTGGATCCTGGGCAACGAGGAGCACATCGTCAGCATAAGCTGAAAGGACAATCCGCATGTCTGGATCTTTTAGCACCAGCCCTGTGAGCCTTTTCCTCAGTAGGCAGAGGAAAGGCTCAATGGCCAGTGCATATAACTGTCCAGACAAGGGACATCCTTGACGCACCCCTCGTCCAAATACCAAAGGTGCTGTTAGGGACCAATTGATTTTAAGTAAACACTCTGCAGAGGCGTACAGCGTTCTTATAAAGCCCACAAACTGTGGGCCAAAGCCGTATGCTTGCAGAGTGGCTATGAGGTAACCATGGTCCACCCTGTCAAACGCCTTCTCTTGATCTAAAGAGAGAAAGGCGAGTGACAGACCAGTCCTGCGAGAATAATGCAATAGATCCCGGACCAGAAAGATACTATCAAAGATAGTCCGGCCCGGGATCGCATAGGACTGGTCAGGGTGAACCAATTCTGCCAGCACAGACCCAAGTCTAAGCGAGATGGCTTTAGCTACAATCTTGTAGTCCGTGCTGAGCAGAGAGACCGGTCGCCAGTTCTTAATAAGCCGGAGATCCCCCTTTTTGGGCAGCAGGGCAAGTACTGCCCTGCGACAAGACAGGGGCATCTCCCCGGTCTCCAGGGCTTCCCCAAGGACCAGATGGAAATCAGGTCCCAGAGTCTCCGAGAAAAATTGGAAAAACTCTACAGTCAGTCCGTCCAGTCCTGGAGACTTTTCACAGGACATGGCACGGAGGGCTTCAGAGAGCTCTTGAAAAGATAGTGGTATATCAAGCCGCTCTCTTACACCCTCACTGACTGTGGGGAGCCCCTCCCATAGCACCCTGCAGGCGTCTGGAGAAATAAGATCCGGAGAGTAAAGATCTTTATAAAAGTTCCGGGCTCTATCCTGGATACTCTCCGGATCTGTAAGGGGGGCACCGTCTTCATCTAGAAGACAGGTGACGTGCCTACTGTTACCCCCCTTTTTCTCCAGTGAGTAGAAGAGGCGCGAGCCGCGGTCTAGATCTTTGAGAAAACCTAAGCGGCTGCGCACGTATGCCCCCTTGGCCTGGTGTCGTTCCAGGTCACAGAGGACACCCTTCCTCTCTACATACTCGCTCTGCAGGGATTGGTCCCTACAAGTGAACAGCCTCTGCTCCAGATGGAGTACCTCCCCCCGGAGTGACTCCAACTCAGCTTTGCGCTGCCCACTCGCACCCTTGGTATATTCCTGACACAGAAGTCGCAAATGAACCTTGCCCACGTCCCACCACAGTTTTAACGTGGCAAAGTCCCCCTTGCAACCCCTCCAGTCCGTCCAAAACTCCCGGATCAATGTCACGAGCCCCTGGTCCTTCAACAAAGCATTGTTGAAGTGCCAATAGGCGGCTCGTGGCGCTGTTGGCGTTAGCGCCACTGTCACAGACACACAGTTGTGGTCTGTGAACGGAGCCAGCCTAATGGCACAAGAACCGACTCGTGACATATAGTGACTAGATATATATAGTCTGTCGATCCGGGAGTGGGACACCAGACCGGCTCTCACCCTGACGTAGGTGAAACCGTCTGATGCCCCTGGGTTCTGCTCTCGCCAGATGTCCTCCAGGGAGAAGCGGGCGATGATCTCCCGCAGGGCTGACGCAGAAGGCGGGTACGGCTCTGGACTATTCCGGTCCAGAGCGTCGAGGGTGCAGTTGAAATCACCCCCGAGTACCAAACACTCATCTGCGTCAACCGTCTCCAAAAAACTGGGACAGTCTGGCGAGGAACCTCACTCTCTCGAGCCCTCCAGCAGGGGCATATATATTAACTAGGTTAATGATGCTACCCTGCTCTCGGACCCGGAGGTGGATTAGACGGCCTGGGATAACAGCTTTCACAAGCAGCAGCTCTGGCTGAAAAGACTCTGAGAACAGGGTCACCACTCCACATGACGCCGATGTGAAGTGGCTGAAGAAGACCCTGCCTCTCCACTCCAGTTGCCACGAGGCCTCAGCCTCTGGAGTGGTGTGAGTTTCCTGCAGGAAGCTCACAGAGTACCCTCCCTGATATAAATAGGAGAGTACCTGGAACCTGCGGAAACTGTCTTGACAGCCATTGGTATTTAGCGTGCTGATGTGCAAAGCCATTACTGCGTGTCAGGAATTGTGCGTTCCTCAGACCCTTGAGACTGCTGATAGGACACGCACATTTTATAGAATTTCCGGACGCGGAGATGCTCCGCAGTCCCAGAATTCTTGGCCCTAGTGCTGACCACTAGATATTGCTGGAGAGAGTGGAGAATAAACGACATATTCTTCCACCTCTCCAAGGCCAGCCGCACCTTCCTTTTCTTTTGTCCATGAAGGGTGCTCTCAAGGAATAGATCTATTTCCTTGACAGGGATAACCCACCCAGAATCTGATGTTCCTTCTAGTGGGTCACCCCTGGGCTCCTCTTGAGGGCTTTTACTCCATCCTCCCCGGCTGGAGTCAGTTTCCTCAGCTTTATTCTCAGGGACCCCCTCTTAGATGATACAGAAGGAGTCCCTTTAGCACCCTTCAAGGTAAATAATGGACCCTTGGATTGCTGCTGCACCCCTGTAGCTTCAGGAGTGCATTCAGGGGTAGCTGGCTGGACAGCAGTGGCTGGCATGGCTTCCTTAATGGAAGCCTTGGAGGCTTTATATGCCTCCTCTGCCAGTTCCACCGCTGCTTGCTCAGCTTGGATGGCACCGATGTTAGGGTCAGTGGACGGCTGAGGAGGGTAGACAGGCTCTCCCATGATGTTAACAGGAAAACCTGTTTTATCACCCTCCCCCATTTCCACTTCCCCTTGTGCCACATCCCCCCTGACAGACAAATCCATGGGGTCCTGAATGGGGGTCATGCCTATATTCCCCCCCTCCAGTAGTGACTCGGCCTGGGGCTCTAACAAAGCCCGAGGTACGTCACTAGAGAGTGACACTGGAGGAGGAGACTGACTGGTGCCCTTGAAGCTCAGCACCTCAGGGACACTGACTACCCATTCAGCAGGGGCTTTGTTGGGTCCCCCCTCAAAGGCCAGAGGCAGAACCTGATCTTTCTTGTCTACCCCTGCCTCACTTGGGAGACCCTCTTGCCCCTGCTTTTCCTCCAGACCCTTTTCCACATTAACCCCTATAGGGTCTGGAGAGAGAGATGTGTGGTCTGGCACCGGCTGGCTGAGCTTAATAACTGGGCCAGACAATGTCACCGGATGAGGAGGAGATGTTTTGTACCTCTTCTTGCTTTTAGAGGGAGGTGCTCCACTATAGAGCACTTCCCACTTATCAGCAACCTCCCTGTTGGTTTTATGCTTCCTCTTCCTGGGGACGTCACTCCTGGAAGAGGAGCTGCCACTAGCTGCCTCCCCTGCAGAGGGCTTATTATCCCTCTGCTTACACTGTGCCCCCACACTAACTGATGTAATTATGGTGGGGGCAGATTGGGACTTGGGAGATGCAGCTGTGACACTGGGAGGACCGGTGACATTCTTCCCCTTTTTCCCCGTGTCTGCAGTCTTGCTGGAGACCACAGACACAGATGGCTTTTTTGGGGAAGAAGGGGGTTTGGAGGCCGTGGTGGTGGCTTGAGGAACGGCCTCCTTGCCTGAGCTCTGTGGGGGGGCTATGACCCTTGAGGTCCCCGCTGTTATGGGCTCAGCGGGGATGGGTGCCGTACTGACGGAGGTGCCATTTGCTGGGGCTGGGGCATGATGCTTTACATTAGGACAATTCCTACGTGTATGCCCCAACCCTTTGCATTGATAGCACTGCACCTCCGTAGTGCTGTAAAAAATCCTGTACAGCACCCCCTCAAATGGAACCCCAAAAGACCCCTCTATGTTTTCTGCGCCCTGAGGCAGGCACATTTGTACCTGCCTCTTGAAAGAGAGCACATGACGAAGTGCTCTCTCTCTGCACCCCAGGGGAATTTTTATAAATGGTGTTTTTACTTCCCCTAGGGTTAGCAGGTGGGGGCGCAGGAGGGAGTCTGGTAGGAAGGGGGGCACATTAGAGAGTGTTACTTTTGTGCCCAACCCTTCCAGGGGTTCTATTGGGACATATAATCCCCCCACTGTGATGCCTCTCTGTATAAGAATGTGTGCAGCAGCCAGAGTACGGGTAAAAAAAACTGCTTTCCCGTACATTTTGCTGGCTGCTACTATAACAGAGGGGCTGATGACATTAGCTGCAGCACGCAGATAGATATCAATGCTGTAGACCCCAGACATCTGACATTTAACCCCATGCTTCCTGGTGATCTGCCCCTCAGCCCCAGCGGTGGTATTACTGGGGCCAGCAGAAACCACCTGTGACCAGGTATTAGCCACAGGGGTAGGTCTGCTGGCAGAACCACCAGGAGCTGGGGCTGCCTTATCTGCCTGGGGCCTATGCTGTGCAGTGCTGCAGCTAGGATTTTCAGGGGCCATTATTCCCCCTTTTGACCCCTGAGGCTTCTTAATGGTCTTATCCCTCATGTTTAGACCCTTTTTTTTTTTTAGTTTATTTGTTTTATTTATTTTTATTTTTTGTTTTATGATTTTCTACTGTTTTCTTTTTTTAAAAATATAAAAGTGTGAAAAAGAAACAAAAAGACAAAACTAAGGGAGACAAAAACTAAGGGAGAGAGAGAGATGATGTTTGGCAGTGGAAGGGTTAATGGCCTGTTGCAAGGTGTTACTAAATGCAACAACACAGAGAACACAGAGGCTTTTTAACCCCTCTGTGTCTCTGTGTCAGATGTTAAAAAAAAGCCTTAACAACAAAAAATCTAATTGTTTTCCCCCCCACTGCCTACAAAGATGTTACTTGTCTTCTCTCCCCCAAAACATAAAACCCAACACCAAACAAACAAAACTTCAACAAAACCTAATAAACTTTTTAAAAGAAAAAAAGTCAAAGTAACAAAGCTCCAGGAGTGAAGGTGTAGTGCTAAGGGAGGGGTGTGGCAAAGTATCCAGGAGACAGCTCACTCTCCTGGGATAGAGAGTTGAGCCTGACCCCCAGAAAACTAAAACTTAAATTAAACTAAGAAAAAAAAACACAAAAACTCCCAAAATGAACAACACCGTGCACAAAGTGCTTATTAACAAAAAGGTGTTAAAATAAAACTTGTATTTGAGGGACTAAGACCCTAAAAAGCCTTTTGTTTGGAGCTCAAGCATGCACACAACCTCTTGGCACAGTACTTGAAAGCAGGACACACACTATGGGTAGCGGTCAAGCAAATAAACTTGATTGACGGTTATGCAAATGCACTTAGATTTAATTTAAAAAAAAGTTTGGGTTTTTTAAATGTGGACTGTTGGTACCCCAACTAGACTGGATTGGTTGAACTTGGCACAGTACTTGAAAGCAGGACACACACTATGGGTAGCGGTCAAGCAAATGAACTTTGATTGACGGTTATGCAAATGCACTTAGATTTAATAAAAAAAAAGTTTGGGTTTTTTAAACGTGGACTGTTGGTACCCCAACTAGACTGGATTGGTTGAACTTGGCACAGTGTATTTTAAAATTATGAGATAACATTTTCTGTAAACTAAATAAAAATCATATTAGGAGGTTGAAAGAAAAAGAAACCAGATGGGGGGATACCGAGCAGAGCACACCATCTACAGCCCACTGGGAGACAAACTCATCCAATCCCCCAGTAGACAAAGCCAGGTGGTACTCTGCCCGGATACGGGAGCGCACCAGCACCCGGAACATGGCCTCAGGTGACAAGGGAACCCCCCCTATCAAACACTGCTTCCTGGACTTATATATAGCCAACTTGGCTAATGCCAGGAGCAGGTTGACGAGGAGGTCCCTGGCCTTATTGCCCCGGGACACTGGGCGCCCAAAAATAAAAATGTGAGGGGAGAAATGCAGCCAGAACTGCAGGAGGAGGCCCCTCAAGAGTGACAAGAGGGGCTGCAGTCTGGCGCAACTAAAATAAACATGATACACGGACTCTCCCTTGCCACAGAATGGACAAGTGGAGGGAGAGTCCGTGAATTTAGCTAAGTACTCTCCCGTGCTCAGTGCACCATGGAGCACTCTCCAACTCAAGTCACCGGTGGGTCGTGGAACTAAATCAGAATAAAGTTCCCTCCACCGGGGCCTCTTGCCCTCGTCAGCTGGTAGGACCCGCCTCCAGATGGTATCGGGACGGGTCACGAGGGCAAGGAAGTGCACTGTATGGAGCACGAGAGAATATAAGCTCTTCCTCGGCATGCCGCGAAAGCATGCCGAGGGTATGTCCCTCAACCTCGAGAGGTTGGGGACAGGAGGAGCCTGAGGGGAAACACGGGGCTTGTGTCCAATGCAAACAGCCGGAGAAGGGGTGTTGAAAGGTGCATGTGGCACTCCGGCCTGCAAAGCCCCGCGAAGGAAGGTGCGCGAGTCGGGGGAGATGGCATCTCTAATCTCCTGGAGCAAGCGCCCTGAGACTTTGGGCGTCACATATCCCAAACGGAGCGCAAGCTCCTGGGGTGACACCCAATCAGAACGCCCGTATTCCAGGAGATCCCCGACTCGGGTCATCCGTGCATGACTAAGGCGGCGGATGATACTGGGGGACTGTAACATTGGAGCCCCCACTGCTGCATTAAATAGCAGGGGCTCCGTGAATATTTCATCCCCCAAAGGCACGCCCTGCCTGGTCACGGAGACCATGCTCCAGGCCTTGAGGGTTTCCTGGTAGTATGCCGGCAACACAGAGAGGTCTCTCCCAAACCCCTCAGGCCTGATCAGAAATAATTGCCGGTCATACCCCAGGTTGCGCAACTGGCGATAAAAGCTGGATGCCAGTGCGCACCACTGCGGAGAGGGATCTGCATATAGGTATCTCTGCAGGTACTGAAGGCGGAAGGTGGACAACTGGGAGCACACACAAACTACTCCCTGTCCACCCTCCACCAAAGGCAGACTTGCCACCCCTGCAGAGACCCAATGCCTTCCCATCCAGAGGAAATCTAACAAATTTCTCTGGATATTGGTGACAAACTCGGGGGTCGGACTCAGACAAATCAGCCGGTGCCAGATCTGAGAAGCCACCAGCTGATTCACCACTAGAGTCCGCCCCCTAAGGGAAAGCATTTTTGCTAGACCCCTCCATCGTCCCAGACGAGAGAGGACACTGCCCTCTAACTCCCTCCAGTTGCCTGGGACGGAAGCGTCCGCAGCGGACAGGTAGACCCCCAGATATTTAATGACATCTGCCTCCCACGTGATGTCACGAAACGTGGGAGGCAAAGAGTCTACCTGTAAATTACCCTCTAAAAGGCCTGTGCATTTGGACCAGTTGATCTGAGCGGAGGAGGCAGCTGAATATACCTCCTGGCACTGTTTTGCCAGCTCAAGATCAACTGGATCCTGGGCCACGAGGAGCACATCGTCAGCATAAGCTGACAGGACAATCCGCATGTCTGGATCTTTTAGCACCAGCCCTGTGAGCCTTTTCCTCAGTAGGCAGAGGAAAGGCTCAATGGCCAGTGCATATAACTGTCCAGACAAGGGACATCCTTGACGCACCCCTCGTCCAAATACCAAAGGTGCTGTTAGGGACCAATTGATTTTAAGTAAACACTCTGCAGAGGCGTACAGCGTTCTTATAAAGCCCACAAACTGTGGGCCAAAGCCGTACGCTTGCAGAGTGGCTATGAGGTAACCATGGTCCACCCTGTCAAACGCCTTCTCTTGATCTAAAGAGAGAAAGGCGAGTGACAGACCAGTCCTGCGAGAATAATGCAATAGATCCCGGACCAGAAAGATACTATCAAAGATAGTCCGGCCCGGGATCGCATAAGACTGGTCAGGGTAAACCAATTCTGCCAGCACAGACCCAAGTCTAAACGAGATGGCTTTAGCTACAATCTTGTAGTCCGTGCTGAGCAGAGAGACCGGTCGCCAGTTCTTAATAAGCCGGAGATCCCCCTTTTTGGGCAGCAGGGCAAGTACTGCCCTGCGACAAGACAGGGGCATCTCCCCGGTCTCCAGGGCTTCCCCAAGGACCAGATTGAAATCAGGTCCCAGAGTCTCCCAGAAAAATTGGAAAAACTCTACAGTCAGTCCGTCCAGTCCTGGAGACTTCTCACAGGACATGGCACGGAGGGCTTCAGAGAGCTCTTGAAAAGATAGTGGTATATCAAGCCGCTCTCTTACACCCTCACTGACTGTGGGGAGCCCCTCCCATAGCACCCTGCAGGCGTCTGGAGAAATGGGATCCGGAGAGTAAAGATCTTTATAAAAGTTCCGGGCTCTATCCCGGATACTCTCCGGATCTGTAAGGGGGGCACCGTCTTCATCTAGAAGACAGGTGATGTGCCTACTGTTACCCCCCTTTTTCTCCAGTGAGTAGAAGAGGCGCGAGCCGCGGTCTAGATCTTTGAGAAAACCTAAGCGGCTGCGCACGTATGCCCCCTTGGCCTGGTGTCGTTCCAGGTCACAGAGGACACCCTTCCTCTCTACATACTCGCTCTGCAGGGATTGGTCCCTACAAGTGAACAGCCTCTGCTCCAGATGGAGTACCTCCCCCCGGAGTGACTCCAACTCAGCTTCGCGCTGCCCACTCGCACACTTGGTATATTCCTGACATAGAAGTCGCAAATGAACCTTGCCCACGTCCCACCACAGTTTTAACGTGACAAAGTCCCCCTTGCAACCCCTCCAGTCCGTCCAAAACTCCCGGATCAATGTCACGAGCCCCTGGTCCTTCAACAAAGCATTGTTGAAGTGCCAATAGGCGGCTCGTGGCGCTGTTGGCGTTAGCGCCACTGTCACAGACACACAGTTGTGGTCTGTGAACGGAGCCAGCCTAATGGCACAAGAACCGACTCGTGACATATAGTGACTAGATATATATAGTCTGTCGATCCGGGAGTGGGACACCAGACCGGCTCTCACCCTGACGTAGGTGAAACCGTCTGATGCCCCTGGGTTCTGCTCTCGCCAGATGTCCTCCAGGGAGAAGCGGGCGATGATCTCCCGCAGGGCTGACGCAGAAGGCGGGTACGGCTCTGGACTATTCCGGTCCAGAGCGTCGAGGGTGCAGTTGAAATCACCCCCGAGTACCAAACACTCATCTGCGTCAACCGTCTCCAAAAACTGGGACAGTCTGGCGAGGAACCTCACTCTCTCGAGCCCTCCAGCAGGGGCATATATATTAACTAGGTTAATGATGCTACCCTGCTCTCGGACCCGGAGGTGGATTAGACGGCCTGGGATAACAGCTTTCACAAGCAGCAGCTCTGGCTGAAAAGACTCTGAGAACAGGGTCACCACTCCACATGACGCCGATGTGAAGTGGCTGAAGAAGACCCTGCCTCTCCACTCCAGTTGCCACGAGGCCTCAGCCTCTGGAGTGGTGTGAGTTTCCTGCAGGAAGCTCACAGAGTACCCTCCCTGATATAAATAGGAGAGTACCTGGAACCTGCGGAAACTGTCTTGACAGCCATTGGTATTTAGCGTGCTGATGTGCAAAGCCATTACTGCGTGTCAGGAATTGTGCGTTCCTCAGACCCTTGAGACTGCTGATAGGACACGCACATTTTATAGAATTTCCGGACGCGGAGATGCTCCGCAGTCCCAGAATTCTTGGCCCTAGTGCTGACCACTAGATATTGCTGGAGAGAGTGGAGAATAAACGACATATTCTTCCACCTCTCCAAGGCCAGCCGCACCTTCCTTTTCTTTTGTCCATGAAGGGTGCTCTCAAGGAATAGATCTATTTCCTTGACAGGTATAACCCACCCAGAATCTGATGTTCCTTCTAGTGGGTCACCCCTGGGCTCCTCTTGGCTGAGGGCTTTTACTCCATCCTCCCCGGCTGGAGTCAGTTTCCTCAGCTTTATTCTCAGGGACCCCCTCTTAGATGATACAGAAGGAGTCCCTTTAGCACCCTTCAAGGTAAATAATGGACCCTTGGATTGCTGCTGCACCCCTGTAGCTTCAGGAGTGCATTCAGGGGTAGCTGGCTGGACAGCAGTGGCTGGCATGGCTTCCTTAATGGAAGCCTTGGAGGCTTTATATGCCTCCTCTGCCAGTTCCACCGCTGCTTGCTCAGCTTGGATGGCACCGATGTTAGGGTCAGTGGACGGCTGAGGAAGGTAGACAGGCTCTCCCATGATGTTAACAGGAAAACCTGTTTTATCACCCTCCCCCATTTCCACTTCCCCTTGTGCCACATTCCCCCTGACAGACAAATCCATGGGGTCCTGAATGGGAGTCATGCCTATATTCCCCCCCTCCAGTAGTGACTCGGCCTGGGGCTCTAACAAAGCCCGAGGTACGTCACTAGAGAGTGACACTGGAGGAGGAGACTGACTGGTGCCCTTGAAGCTCAGCACCTCAGGGACACTGACTACCCATTCAGCAGGGGCTTTATTGGGACCCCCCTCAAAGGCCAGAGGCAGAACCTGATCTTTCTTGTCTACCCCTGCCTCACTTGGGAGACCCTCTTGCCCCTGCTTTTCCTCCAGAACCTTTTCCACATTAACCCCTATAGGGTCTGGAGAGAGAGATGTGTGGTCTGGCACCGGCTGGCTGAGCTTAATAACTGGGCCAGACAATGTCACCGGATGAGGAGGAGATGTTTTGTTCCTCTTCTTGCTTTTAGAGGGAGGTGCTCCACTATAGAGCACTTCCCACTTATCAGCAACCTCCCTGTTGGTTTTATGCTTCCTCTTCCTGGGGACGTCACTCCTGGAAGAGGAGCTGTCACTAGCTGCCTCCCCTGCAGAGGGCTTATTATCCCTCTGCTTACACTGTGCCCCCACACTAACTGATGTAATTATGGTGGGGGCAGATTGGGACTTGGGAGATGCAGCTGTGACACTGGGAGGAACGGTGACATTCTTCCCCTTTTTCCCCGTGTCTGCAGTCTTGCTGGAGACCACAGACACAGATGGCTTTTTTGGGGAAGAAGGGGGTTTGGAGGCCGTGGTGGTGGCTTGAGGAACGGCCTCCTTGCCTGAGCTCTGTGGGGGGGCTATGACCCTTGAGGTCCCCGCTGTTATGGGCTCAGCGGGGATGGGTGCCGTACTGACGGAGGTGCCATTTGCTGGGGCTGGGGCATGATGCTTTACATTAGGACAATTCCTACGTGTATGCCCCAACCCTTTGCAATGATAGCACTGCACCTCCGTAGTGCTGTAAAAAATCCTGTACAGCACCCCCTCAAATGGAACCCCAAAAGACCCCTCTATGTTCTCTGCGCCCTGAGGCAGGCACATTTGTACCTGCCTCTTGAAAGAGAGCACATGACGAAGTGCTCTCTCTCTGCACCCCAGGGGAATTTTTATAAATGGTGTTTTTACTTCCCCTAGGGTTAGCAGGTGGGGGCGCAGGAGGGAGTCTGGTAGGAAGGGGGGCACATTAGAGAGTGTTACTTTTGTGCCCAACCCTTCCAGGGGTTCTATTGGGACATATAATCCCCCCACTGTGATGCCTCTCTGTATAAGAATGTGTGCAGCAGCCAGAGTACGGGTAAAAAAAACTGCTTTCCCGTACATTTTGCTGGCTGCTACTATAACAGAGGGGCTGATGACATTAGCTGCAGCACGCAGATAGATATCAATGCTGTAGACCCCAGACATCTGACATTTAACCCCATGCTTCCTGGTGATCTGCCCCTCAGCCCCAGCGGTGGTATTACTGGGGCCAGCAGAAACCACCTGTGACCAGGTATTAGCCACAGGGGTAGGTCTGCTGGCAGAACCACCAGGAGCTGGGGCTGCCTTATCTGCCTGGGGCCTATGCTGTGCAGTGCTGCAGCTAGGATTTCCAGGGGCCATTATTCCCCCTTTTGACCCCTGAGGCTTCTTAATGGTCTTATCCCTCATGTTTAGACCCTTTTTTTTTTTTTAGTTTATTTGTTTTATTTATTTTTATTTTTTGTTTTATGATTTTTTTACTGTTTTCTTTTTTTAAAAAATATAAAAGTGTGAAAAAGAAACAAAAAGACAAAACTAAGGGAGACAAAAACTAAGGGAGAGAGAGAGATGATGTTTGGCAGTGGAAGGGTTAATGGCCTGTTGCAAGGTTTTTGCTAATTGCAACAACACAGAGAACATAGAGGCTTTTTAACCCCTCTGTGTCTCTGTGTCAGATGTTAAAAAAGCCTTTTAAACAAAACTTCTAATTGTTTTCCCCCCCACTGCCTACAAAGATGTTACTTGTATTCTCTCCCCCAAAACATAAAACCCAACACCAAACAAACAAAACTTCAACAAAACCTAATAAACTTTTTAAAAGAAAAAAAGTCAAAGTAACAAAGCTCCAGGAGTGAAGGTGTAGTGCTAAGGGAGGGGTGTGGCAAAGTATCCAGGAGACAGCTCACTCTCCTGGGATAGAGAGTTGAGCCTGACCCCCAGAAAACTAAAACTTAAATTAAACTAAGAAAAAAAAACACAAAAACTCCCAAAATGAACAACACCGTGCACAAAGTGCTTATTAACAAAAAGGTGTTAAAATAAAACTTGTATTTGAGGGACTAAGACCCTAAAAAGCCTTTTGTTTGGAGCTCAAGCATGCACACAACCTCTTGGCACAGTACTTGAAAGCAGGACACACACTATGGGTAGCGGTCAAGCAAATAAACTTGATTGACGGTTATGCAAATGCACTTAGATTTAATTTAAAAAAAAGTTTGGGTTTTTTAAATGTGGACTGTTGGTACCCCAACTAGACTGGATTGGTTGAACTTGGCACAGTACTTGAAAGCAGGACACACACTATGGGTAGCGGTCAAGCAAATGAACTTTGATTGACGGTTATGCAAATGCACTTAGATTTAATTAAAAAAAAGTTTGGGTTTTTTAAACGTGGACTGTTGGTACCCCAACTAGACTGGATTGGTTGAACTTGGCACAGTACTTGAAAGCAGGACACACACTATGGGTAGCGGTCAAGCAAATGAACTTTGATTGACGGTTATGCAAATGCACTTAGATTTAATTTAAAAAAAGTTGTTTTTTTTTAAATGTGAACTGTTGGTACCCCAACTAGACTGGATTGGTTGAACTTGGCACAGTACTTGAAAGCAGGACACACACCATGGGTAGCGGTCAAGCAAATGAACTTTGATTGACGGTTATGCAAATGCACTTAGATTTAATTAAAAAAAAGTTTGGGTTTTTTAAATGTGGACTGTTGGTACCCCAACTAGACTGGATTGGTTGAACTTGGCACAGTACTTGAAAGCAGGACACACACTATGGGTAGCGGTCAAGCAAATGAACTTTGATTGACGGTTATGCAAATGCACTTAGATTTAATAAAAAAAAAGTTGGGGGTTTTTAAATGTGGACTGTTGGTACCCCAACTAGACTGGATTGGTTGAACTTGGCACAGTACTTGAAAGCAGGACACACACTATGGGTAGCGGTCAAGCAAATGAACTTTGATTGACGGTTATGCAAATGCACTTAGATTTAATTAAAAAAAAGTTTGGTTTTTTTAAATGTGGACTGTTGGTACCCCAACTAGACTGGATTGGTTGAACTTAGCACAGTACTTGAAAGCAGGACACACACTATGGGTAGCGGTCAAGCAAATGAACCTTGATTGACGGTTATGCAAATGCACTTAGATTTAATTAAAAAAAAGTTTGGGTTTTTTAATAGTGGACTGTTGGTACCCCAACTAGACTGGATTGGTTGAACTTGGCACAGTACTTGAAAGCAGGACACACACTATGGGTAGCGGTCAAGCAAATGAACTTTGATTGACGGTCAGGCAAATGCACTTAGATTTAAGAAAAAAAAAGCTTTTTTTTTTTTAAAGTAGACAACTAGTAAACAATATTATATTGTATGCGTTGTGCACACACAGTATAAGCTGTGAGCCTGACACACACACTTACAAGCAGGGGCTGACAGGGAGACAGGCAAATGAAGTTAGATTACACAGAATACAAGCAGGGGCTAGCAGGGAGACAGGCAAATGAAGTTAGATTACACAGAAAAAAAACGGGAAAAAAATGATGTTATATCCCTAAAAAGGGCTTTTTGGGGTGCTGTGTTTACAGCAGAGATCTGATGAGTCCTTCAGCACTGCACTGGACACTGAATAAACTTGCCTAGCTATGGTTTTCCCTATTGATGCAGTATCACCTACAGTCTACCTCCTCTCAGTAAGCCTGCAAGTTAGTTCTGATTCCAAAATGGCTGCTGTCCATGAGGTTGAAGGGTGTGGAAGGGAGTGTATGCTGCTGATTGGCTGGAATGTGTCTGCTGACTGTGACATGCAGGGTCAAAGTTTGCTCAATGATAAAGTATTGGGGGCGGGTCGACTCTCGCATATGTTCGCAGTTCGCCGTGAATGCGAACATGCTATGTTCACCGAAAAAAGTCCGCCGGCGAACTATTCGCGACATCTCTAGACAACATATGTTTAAAGAATAATTACTGTGAAGAGTCTTGGACTGCACAGCCTACGAACTATTTTGAGAAGATTCAAGTATTTCTTGGCCACCATAAACTATTCTCCCTGCTTATTTTAACAACCATCCAATTGGACTTTAAAGAGTAGTTTCACTGGTCTGGTTCCTCTGAAATGGCCGTAAATTATGAACTGGCCCCTAACCCTGATCCCAGGTTCGTATATGACCAACGCCCCTAGAGGCAAAAGCTCTGAGTTTCCCTGAAGAGCCCAGATACGATGCGACCGGTTAAACCATTTGCTGGGGACATAAGGCAGCATCTGGCCGGTGAAGCAGATAGTCTAGTGCCCAACCATTGCCTGGGAAATCTGTAGTCCATTATCTGATCCTATCCTTGGAATTTCTACCAATCAGTGATTCCCAAACCATGTACTGATTGGTGCAGGATTGCCCAGAACAACCAATCCTGTCAGGACCGACAGCTGACTCTAATTGGTCAATCTAGGTCAAGGGGGGAATTTCAACAACCCAATAGATGCCCATGTTATGTTTGCCTATGTAAATCTGTCACTGTTTAATTGCTTTTAATTTTTGTATGAAAGGTGGGCTATAGTATAGATAAATTACAATAAATTGAGATAGAATGAGACTTGTTTCCTCTTCCTCTGTCCTGACATGTTACAGGAAAGATACAGTGAGTCTTATGGATGATACCCATTCAGTTGAATGTAGATCAGAAAACAAAATTAACCAGCTATCTATAACTATTTCCTCTTAGTCCACTTGAAAGATAAAGGTGGATCAAACACATTGTCTCACATTCAATTTGAAGCCTGTTACTCTCTCGCAGACAGCCCTATGTCTGCAAGTGTATTTCAGGTTCCTGTTGGGCTCCGATTGCGATGCTAATCAATTGCTCAAGCCCGCAAGTCACTGGGCCAAAACCGTAAACCATGCACTGGTTCGTAGCAGTTCAGGGCGGGAACATGATCAATTTAGCAAGCCCGTAACCTCCCATTTCAAATCCGCCAATAGAAAATGAGACTGTCATTATTACAGCAGTAAATCATGGAGGTTACATGTCAATTAGGTTTGTGGGTCCGATATGCAATCAGACTCGCAAACCCGCAAAATAAAGAATTATGAAAATGAATGCCAATATTGTTCTAGTTCATATGAGTGGCTTGATGTGTATTAACTTGTTGATACCCAAGATTGATTTAGCCCCAAAATTAAGCATAAAAATAAAATAATGTTCCTGCAGATTTGCGAGCTTGAGACTGTTTTGCAATTAATTCTAATATCTATCATCACTTTTCCCATTATTTACAGTGCAGTATTGCTTTTTTTTATTTGCATTTACAGTGCTACAAATAAGTGTTTAACCCCCTTGCGGGTCCTTTCTAGCACTCCTTCATTTGCCATTTACAGGTGTGAAAAAATTTGCAGGCTTGGGGAAATTGAGCAATTGAATAACGATTTGCGATTTTAGCCATGAGAAAGTGAAAGATCAAAGGCTTCGGGAGGCTGTACGTTACGGGTTTACCGTCGCAATCTTTTTCAAGCCAGTAACTCCTAAGCCGTTGCGAGCCCTCAAATAGACGCCAATTGAATGGCATTTTTGCTTGCGAGCTCACTTACAGATCTCAGAAAAGCCCAACTGAATAGGGTTCATTGTCTTTATGGGTTTCTACGATGTGATTTAGTGGCCTTTTAATGGAATCCATACAAAGCAGGTAAACCATTGTGTGCACCAATTACTGAAATACTTATAAACTGGAATGTATTCTGTTTTTTAGGTATCTAGGAAACTGGTGGGAAAAAAATGTACTCAGAAAACATTTGAAATTATATTTAAAACAAACCCAACCGCATACTAATCATAGCCGATGATTGATTGAAATGTCAGTATCACCACTTGTACTCCTCTCCTGGGAATGCTGTGGTTTGACTTTTTTTGCAATCAGAACTTGTCTCTTATGGTTTTTATTCTACACTAACTACCATTAAAATTAATACTGGTCTTTTGAACAAATAAACTTCGTAGTGGACAACATGTTTTTAGAAAGAAAATAAATAAAACATCACCTTATTTATGACTGGGTACCATTTTCTTTTCTCATCTGATTAATTCTGCAACTTTTTCAGGAGGGTAGGTCTTTGTCCTCTTGAAAGCTAGTTTTAGCTGCCATATTCACATTGTGCTGATAGAAGCTTTCTCTGCATTCAAAGTCTTCTCCCACCTCAGGCAGTTGATCAGAAGAAACCAAAATTATAGATTCCACTACAGAATAATCACATATAATAGTTGTCAAACTGCGATTCGTCGTCATGCTTTGCGAGCTCCCAAGAACTGCGTCCCTCCCAAAGGGAGGGACGCAGTTCGGGTTGCAAATGTGGACCCTCGCTAATCGAGGGACCACATTTGCGGAAGGTGGAGGCTTCAACGTCGGCTGCAATGAGCCAAAAGCTTCATTTGCGGAGGTGGAGGCTCCGCGGCACCTCACTCGCAGTTAAAAACAACCCAGAGAAGCAAGACTTAGAAAAAAAACAATAACGCGCAATGACTAAATATGGACTTATAAAAAAAAATACAAGCCGCGGAACTTAAAAAAAAAAAAAAAATTACGACCTCCCAAAAATACGAAATTAACGCCCTTAATGCGAACATCCGCAAACAACAAAAACACTTCAAAATAAAATGTTTTTTAAAGAAATAATTAGACACACACACAGCATGGGGGGACAGCCACGACATCTCCCAGTGAGGTTGCCCCCCAATTAAAGTCGAATTTATGGAGTTTTGGAACTTGAAAATCTGCAAAGAGAAAAAAAACATGGCGGCTGAAAAAAGGAAAACGAGGCTACACGACCCAAACCCCGCAAATAACAGCCAGGCACGTACGACTTTTGACAAGCACGTATGAGGTACAAAATTGCAAAATTACGAGGTTGCAAAAATACGAATTTAACGGCTGAACCGCGCACATCGAAAAACATGAAAAACACACAAAATACAAACACAAATAAAAAAAAACCCATTACACAGCAAGGGGTGACAGCCAGGACATCTGGGAGTCAGGTTGCAAGCAAATTTAAGTCTAATTTACAGAGTTTAGCCACTCGAAAATCCCCTAAACGAGAGAAAAAATGACAGTCGAAACAATCGAAAACTAGGCTACACGACCCCTAAACCTGCAAAACACCGACAGGCACATACACCACAAGATCGCAATAAACAACAAAGGCCTTCACGGCGCGCCTTACAAGGAGCGCCAATGGTGCTCAGAGGACACAAAGTACACCAGGGGAGAGGCTCGCAATGAGCACCAAAAGGAGATCAGCGTGGACCTTACAATGAGCGCAAAAGCGGCTCTGATAAAAAATACACCAACCGAGAGGCTCGCAATGGTTTGGGTTAAAACTAAAAATGACAAAACACTTATTTTCTGTAGCAAACAGCATTACCTGCCTTACAATTTTATTGCCCCGTCATTTTTGACGCGCAAGTCGCTAGTTGTATATAAAAGGTAATGTATTAGAGGCTTTATTTGTTTTATATTCTAAAAATGTTATAGCTAGTTCTTTAAAAGAGTGTGTTTTAAATATATAGTGGTCCTTTAAGGAAAAAACACATATCAAGTTCCCTATCTCTTAACACCCAAATATACTTTATGCCTATACTAAGGTATTCATAGAACCTGCTTTTGCTGCCCATCTCTGACACTTGAACAGGAACTATCTCCAAGCCACCAGAAAATAAGGTGTCTTCAGGGTCCACAAATACAGCTGGATATATGACATTGTCAACTTACACATGCGCTTCGGATAGGATGCTTTAAAAGGATACAGACAATTTTATGACCATGCACTTTTAGTGTAATCGTTAAAATATATGTAAGCTTTTATTTCCTTGAAATGTATTTATGTGCTTTAAAAAAGACCAGCTGTTATCTTCTCTTAAAATACAAAGATCTGGCAGTAAAATATACCTTCAAACAGGAGGAATATACCCATGCCTGTCTACTAACCTACTAACCTAACAAAGGAGTCATTGCCATAATCCTTCCAATCTAAACATACAATATTTATTATAAAGTATTATAATGTACAGTGCCTTGCAAAAGTATTCACCCCCTTGGCATTTTTCGTGTTTTGTTGCCTCACAATCTGGAATTAACATGGATTGTTTGAGGATTTGCATCATTTAATTTACAGAACATGCCCACAACTTTGAAGATGTTTTTTTTATTTATTGTGAAGCAAACAACAAATAGGACAAAATAACAGAAAAAGTCAACGTGCATAACTATTCACTCCCTAAAGTCAATACTTTGTAGAGCCACCTTTTGCGGCAACCACAGCTCCAAGTCACTTTGGATAAGTCTCTATGAGCTTGCCACATCTTACCACTGGGATTTTGCCCATTCCTCCTTGCAAAACTGCTCCAGCTCCTTCAAGTTGATTGGTTTGTGCTTGTGAACAGCAATCTTTAAGTCTGACCACAGATTTTCTATTGGATTGAGGTCTGGTCTGTGACTAGCAGTGTGTGTGGGGTCATTGTCCTGCTGGAAGGTGAACCTCCGTCCTAGCCTCAAATCACTCACAGAGTGGTACAGGTTTTGCTCAAGAATATCCCTGTATTTAGCATCATCCATCTTTCCCTCAACTCTGACCAGTTTCCCAGTCCTGGCTGCTGAAAAATGGGGATGGTGTTCTTTGGGTGATGTGATGTGTTGGGTTTGTGCCAGACATAGCGTTTTCTTTGGTGGCCAAAAAGTAAAATTTTAGGCTCATCAGACCAGAGCACCTTCCTCCATACATTTTGGGAGTCTCCAACATGCCTTTTCGCAAACTCAAAATGTGCCATTTTGTTTTTTACTGAAAGTAATGGCTTTCTTCTGGCAACTTTGCCATAAAGTCCAACTCTATGGAGTGTACGGCTTATTGTCGTCCTATGTACAGATACTCCAGCCTCTGCTGTGGAACTCTGCAGCTCCTCCAGGGTTACCTTAGGTCTCTGTGCTGCCTCTCTGATTAATGCCCTCCTTGTCCAGTCCGTGAGTTTTGGTGGGCGGCCGTCTCTTGGCAGGTTTCCTGTTGTGCCATATTCTTTCCATTTGGTTATGATAGATTTGATGGTGCTCCTGGGGATCATCAAAGATTTAGATATTTTTTTATAACCTAACCCTGACTTGTACTTCTCAACAATATTGTCCCTTACTTGTTTGGAGAGTTCCTTGGTCTTCATGGCAGTGTTTGGTTAGTGGTGCCTCTTGCTTAGGTGTTGCAGCCTCTGGGGCCTTTTAAAAAAGGTGTGTATATGTAATGACAGATCATGTGACACTTAGATTGCACACAAGTGGACATCAATTCACTAATTATGTGACTTCTGAAGGTAATTGGTTTCACCAGAGTTTTTTATGGTCTTCATAACAAAGATGGTGAATACATATGCACATGCCAATTTTCTGTTTTCTATTTCTAAATAAAAGTTTTATGTATATATTTTTCTCATTTCACTCCACCAACTTAGACTATTGTGTTCTGATCCATCACATAGAATTCAGATTAACAAAACATTGAACCGTAATGTAACAAAATAGGTAAAAAGTCAAGGGGGGTGAATACTTTTGCAAGGCACTGTATTACCTGTCTCAACAGTGACCCCTCGCCATCTTTCCATATAGTCAGGTTATTATTGAGCTCTTATACAGAAAAATGTTCACTTGTCATTGTTTAAAGGCTTATGAATATTTGTGTTTCTAGAGTTTTATCTAGATGTAATGTTAGTTGATTGCCATTCCTTTGTTCCCAGATATCTTGATTGCTATAAGCAAAACTTGTTGTACCTTGGTTAGGTGATCATTGATAATGGCACCTGAATACTCTAATTCGATAGCATGACTCTTGGGCAAAGGACATGTGCGCGCCGAAAAATGCCTGACAAATGCGTGCACCCACACCAGCGCGACAGTACAGCACTCTGCACTCACCCTCCTTCTGAATAAAAACCCTGAATAATCACCCTAAATTCATACCTGTTAAATGACATTACTTATTCCTACTGTGTTGCGGTAGTCACCCCCCCCCAGTATTCACCCTCTCTTCCCCTAGTATCCACCGTCCTTAGTACTCACCCTGTCTTTCCCAGTACTCACACTCTCCCCAGCTTCAAGAATTCACCCACCCCGGTACTCACCCTCTTTCCCTAGCTCTGTCCCTCCAGTACTCACCCTCTCTCTTCAGCTGTCTCTCTCCCCACTACTCACTCTGTCTCTCCCCCTAGTACCCACCCTCTAACCCCAGGTCTCTCTCCCCCAGTACCCACTCTTTAATACAGGTCTCTCTCACCCAGTACCCACCCTCTAACCACAGGTCTCTCTCCCCCCAGTTCTCACAGGCCGCGTTGGTGTGGGTGCGCGCATTTGTCGGCATGCACATCTCTTTCGCCCAAAAGTCAATGTGCCCTCTAATTCTATCCACTTAAGTACTATACTTTTTGTAGCATAAAATAATATAAACTGAATCAGAGTTATAAGCCCTATTAAATTCCTCCTGCTGAAGAATTTGTAGCCCGTAAAGGAGCCCGCAAGACTTACGGGTATTAAATTGGCCTCTTTCAGCTACCCGCAAATGATCTGAGGGTTATAGTTGGAAAAACCCTATGGGCTGTCAAAATCGGAACTCTGTCTCAGCTAAGCCTTTAATCTGTCAAGCCCGTAACTGTTATGATCGCAAATTACTATAAAATTTCTACGAATCCCCAAGGACACACTGGCGTTCAAACCCGTAAACGGCAAATGGAGCCAAAAACCCTACGGGTACTAGAGAGGATCCGCAAGGGGGTTAAAGTCCTATCCGTAGCACTGTAAATGCAAATATAAACACAATACTGTATTTTAAATGAAAGGGAAAGTGATGTTAGGTATTAAAATTAATAGCACAACATTCTCAAGCTTGCAAATCTGCAATAAAAAATAGTTTATTTTATGTTTAATTTCCCTGTTATATCGATACCGGGAATCAATGTGTTAGTACATGTAATAGGACTCGCATTAACCAAAATATCATATTTATTGATTTATTAATATTGCATTATTTTTGTAATGTAGTACGATCTCAACTCGTACTTCAAACCCGTAAGCGATTGAAATCTAGCCTCCATTTTTCAGTGACGTAATGATGATGATCTCTTTTACCATTGTCTAAACCCATAACCATGGGTTTGACTAATTGATGGTATACAGATTTGGATGTCGGCCATGTCTGTTGCGGGCTTGTCTAATTTTATCGCTCTGTTACTCCTCCGATTTTTTTATTTAATGTATCTGTAGATCTACTTATACTTACCCTTAGTAGATTAGTTATTGGAGAATCCACTGTTGTAGTATATATTATGCATATTGTTCTAAGTTACATGTAGGTAGAACGATATATGTACTTGATAGTGCTGTCTTTATTATTGTATATTGTATATATCACAAGCTAAAGCAGTAAGATGCTGATAAGAATAACTATTCCACAATACCTCATGCAACATTACAACATTCTTGTATTCGATTGGTAATTTTAAAAATATATAATACCTCTAACTACCTATATTAATTAAGTTACATCTCAGATAACTTTCGGGGTAATATTCTTCTTACCGCTACTGGGTACTTTAGGTTGCTTATATTTGGAGAAAGATAAAACAAGTGTGCCATAATAATAAATGCAGGAGAATTTACCTGCTGCTATAATGGTGGCATTTGATTAGCATAATAAAGAGGAAGAGGAAGATGCTCTATTGCATCTAAAGTGTAACATGGCCATGTCTCTAATAGGGTGATTGGGTCATAGGAAGAGGACCCAACGTCTAATGTTCATTATGGATTGGAGTAAAGACAGATAGGTGATGGGCAGTGAGTTGCAGTAGTCCAGGTGAGATATGTTGAGAGAATGGATTAAAGGGAAGTGGAATGTTCCCTTTTTTAATATTATATATGTGACCATAATTTTATTAACACATGCTTAAAAGCTTGTTTTCTACTAACTAAAATCTTCCAAACAGTACCTGCAAATGCCTGTCCCCTGTAACTCATACACACAATTATTATATAGAGTATTATTATTACTCTTATATAAAGAGTAATTATTATTACTCTATATTAAAATATCATCCGCATTTTTCATAGCACTACTTACAAATTATAGTATAGTTCAGTGAGCACAGATATCAAATTACAGGTATAGGTGCAATGCAATACAAATGGGATTCAATTGGGGCAGCAGGCAGCTTGGTGCAAGAGAAATAAGGTCCCTACAAAGAAGATCTTATAATCTAGAAGCTGTGTCTTGTGCAAAATAATAATTTTGGAGATTTTTAGGTGAAAACACCATAATTCTTTCTTTGACTTTATGTGAGAAGTGAAAGAAAGGGCAGGGTCCAAATAACCTCAAGACAACGGGCCTGGGATTTTGAAGTGATGATAGCCTTTAAAACAGTGAGGTATATTTGAGGAGTGGAAGCTGTAGAAGAGCGTGGGAAGCTTACGAGATCATTGAACTTGAGTGTGAGATGATGGGTGGACATACAGGAGGATGTGCCTAAGCGGCAATTGGCAACATGTGCTAGAAGCAAGTGGGGCTAGTTTTGGTGCTGAGAGATAGATTTGAGTGTAATCTGCATAAAGATGATTCAGAAATCCAGAAGATTTTATAAGAGTGCTAAGCAAGGACATACAGAGGCTTGGTGAAGAGGAGGTGCCAAAGAAAGAAACACAAAATGTTTCTATATTAGATATCTCTGTGGAGTGTTGGGTCCAGAAGCCAAATTGGAATGGATCAAGGAAAGGAAAGGGGTTAGGTGGTACTAGACGAGTCTTTCAAGCAGTTTTGAAGCCAAGGGAAGTGGAGATAGGGCAATAGTTGTATGCAGAAGCTGGGTCAAATGAAGGTTTCCTAAGAAAATAGTATCATTATGGCATGTGTTAAAGATGATGGAAACTTGACAGTGTTTAGGGAGAGCTAGAATATTTGCATGAGAGTTGGGATGTGTGAAAGTGATTAGCTGTGATAGAGTAGGACCAAGTACCAAGTTGTAAGATAAGAGGTTGATAGAAAACCAGAGACTTCATTCTCAGTTACAGGATCAAAGTAGCCCATTGTACATGTGGAATTGGGAAGGGCAAAGGCTAGGTTTTATGGGTTTGTTGAGAAGAGTGTGTGTTTGAAGCATGTTGAGTGGAGAGTTAATTTTTAAAGTGTCTGGCAAAGTCTTCAGCTGGAGACAGGAAAGGGTAAGAGATGGGGGTTGGCAATGGAGAGTGGTGAATGTAGGGAACAGACATGGGTTTGGAGGACAAAGTGGATATTACCAATGAAAAGTAGTGTTGTCTGGCAAGATTGATCGCTGAAACATAGGAGCACATAATTAACTTAAAATGGAGGAAGTCTGCTGAAATGCAAGATTTCTTCCATAGTTGTTCAGCAGTCACTTCTATATATAGTATGTTTTCCTTGAGTGCCAAGGTTGTGGATGAGAGAGAGGGTCCGTCTGCGGTTATGGAAGCAGGAAGGTTTAAAATTAGTGAAGTGGCAATGACACCGCCAATAGTTAGTACATCTAGTACTATAGAAATATTGTATGCTTGACCTACAGGAGGCAAACAATTGCAGGGACTGTTTGCAAGGTTTCAGTGGATAAAAACAGAGCTTTTACATACTTGTGAATAAAATTATGTTTAAATTTGTAAGTAATCATTTAGGTAAGTTATGTAATATTAAAAACAAAGAGCATTTCATATCCTTTTAAATTAAACTATCCTCCCTGTATAGCATCCAGATAGTGACGTGGTTTCCTTCCGAGTTTGTAACCAGCTTTGTCTATAGTCGATGGAATCTACTTCTGACTGGCAGTAAAATAGCTGTGATGTTAGAAGTTTAGATCTTTTCTACATGCAGATAGTAGATGAATTTATGGAATGTGAGTAAATCATCTACGCTCCAAATGTTAAATCACATCTGTGATGTGATATCCAGGCTACAATTTTACAATATGAAGTCTAGAAGGTTTGGTTATAATTTTTTTGCATTTCTGCTTATTAATGTTGACAATATATTATTGTACTCTGATCATTTGATACCAATTTTTATTTATAGAGAGCAGCAGAGTTTGATACTAATATTTCTTAAAGTAAAAATGTATACTATCAAATACATGACTCCCGCAGGAAATTTGCAAGTGAAAAGGTCTTGTAAGCCCTAATGTAGCTATTACATCTAGGCTGTATCAAACCCTTATGTACAAACTCTTACAAGTGTTCGTAAATTGTGAAGTGTTCCCTTGCCCCAGGAGTGAAGCCTCTGCGAGTGCTCATAGAGAACTAAATACTTATGTGTAAACTTAACCTCCCGCAAGAGCAAATAAACCCCTTATGAGAATGGTTACAGACACATTAGGTTCCTAGTACCAAACAAAAACACCCTATAGCACTTTACTGGACACTAGTAAACAAAAGTATAATGAGTGCAGCCAGCACTCCACAATTGCAGTAGCATTCTATAATAGAGTTGTTCACCTAAGCTCAATAAAAGACAAACCAAAGAGACACTGAATAAGTTTCAAAACTTTGCTGAAAATATATCAATTTACAAGAAGCAAAGTCAACAAAGTAATAAGAACATGCACAAATATAATCAGTGTGGTGCAAATTGTTTCCAGGGTCCATGAGGCTGACTAAAATAAAATATGAAACCTATGTAAACCTTAAAAGTGTAGTGAAATACATAACACTTACTTATCACACATATCTGGTCAGTAAACCAGGATAGATATAAATTTAGAAAAGGGATTCTCCAGCAATGGAATTCTTAAAATGGAAATAAGGGTAATAGTGCATAGCACCTTCATATTTTGTTCAGCTGGCTAGCACAACAGAATGACTATCAAATAGGAGAAGGCAATCACATCCACCTACACACAGTAAGTGTCATGTAAAAATGGTATGACATAGTTCTTGATTGCTCTGTGTGTGTGGTTGATGGAATTCAAAAAAGAAAAAAAGAGGGACAGGAGAAATAAACATTAATGGATATGTACTGTTTAGTAAGGTTTACACTTAATTGTTCCAATAAAATTGGTTACTTGCTGTTGACCTTCAAGCATTGCTACCAGGCCTGCATTATCTGTCAAACATAACATAACATTATAAAATGCATAATGTTTATTACGGATCTGTGATCTCACAAGGATGCAATGGGATGACATCATAAAGAAGGGAAATTGCTATATACACATCTATATGGTCACTATGAATTGGATAGGACATCATATAAATAGAAATTGCCATCAGAGATCCACAATTTGCAATTCTTACAATAATGTGTCAGAGAATTTGTAAATATTATATGAATATTGGCACAATTCATGTGTGTTTGTCTCATGGTTTTCTGTCATCTGTATTTGGGAGGGAATTGCATGATGACTAAGAAGCATGACATGCCTACATCATGTAAATATTAGGACTTTTATGCAGTGACAATCATAGGAGGGTATTACATGAGTTAGGCCCAGATAGATGCTCTTCCATGGACCCAGAAAAGCCTTTTTGCTCATGGCATTGTTGGCTCTGACGCAGTACTATGTGCCTCTGGGTGGTGCCTGAGGGTTTGGAGACATCTTGGTGACATTAATATCAGGCAATTATTATATCAAGTAGCTGGGCACTGACATACTGTACATTGTCACCTTGCTAATATATCCATTGCTTGGCCTTAGAGTTATGTGAAAGCATGGATTTGTCTCATTATGTATATACAGTCAGGTCCATAAATATTGGGACATCGACACAATTCTAAACTTTTTGGCTCTATACACCACCACAATAGATTTGAAATGAAACTAACAAGATGTGCTTTAACTGCAGACTTTTAGCTTTAATTTGAGGGTATTTACATCCAAATCAGGTGAACGGTTTAGGAATTACAACAGTTTGTATATGTGCCTCCCACTTTTTAAGGGACCAAAAGTAATGGGACAATTGGCTGCTCAGCTGTTCCATGGCCAGGTGTGTGTTATTCCCTCATTATCCCATTTACAAAGAGCAGATACAAGCTCCAGTGTTCATTTCAAGTGTGCTATTTGCATTTGTTGTTGTTAACTTTCAATATGAGATCCAAAGAGCTGTCACTATCAGTGAAGCAAGCCATCATTCGGCTGAAAAAACAAAACAAACCCATCAGAGAGATAGTAAAAACATTAGGTGTGGCCAAATCAATTGTTTGGAATATACTTAAAGAGAAAGAACACACCGGTGAGCTCAGCAACACCAAAAGACCCGGAAGACCACGGAAAACAACTGTGGTGGATGACCGAAGAATTATTTCCCTGGTGAAGAAAACACCCTTCACAACAGTTGGCCAGATCAAGAACACTCTCCAGGAGGTAGGTGTATGTGTGTCAAAGTCAACAATCAAGAGAAGACTTCACCAGAGTAAATACAGAGGGTTCACCACAAGATGTAAACCATTGGTGAGCCTCAAAAACAGGAAGGCCAGATTAGAGTTTTCCAAACAACACCTAAAAAAGCCTTCACAGTTCTGGAACAACATCCTATGGACAGATGAGACTAAGATCAACTTGTACCAGAGTGATGGGAAGAGAAGAGTATGGAGACGGAAAGGAACTGCTCATGATCCAAAGCATACCACCTCATCAGTGAAGCATGGTGGTGGTAGTGTCATGGCGTGGGCATGTATGGCTGCCAATGGAACTGGTTCTCTTGTATTTATTGATGATGTGACTGCTGACAAAAGCAGCAGGATGAATACTGAAGTGTTTCGGGCAATATTATCTGCTCATATTCAGCCAAATGCTTCAGAACTCATTGGACGGAGCTTCACAGTTCAGATGGACAATGTCCCGAAGCATACTGCAAAAGCAACCAAAGAGTTTTTTAAGGGAAAGAAGTGGAATGTTATGCAATGGCCAAGTCAATCACCTGATCTGAATCCGATTGAGCATGCATTTCACTTGCTGAAGACAAAACTGAAGGGAAAATGCCCCAAGAACAAGCAGGAACTGAAGACAGTTGCAATAGAGGTCTGGTAGAGCATCACCAGGGATGAAACCCAGCGTCTGGTGATGTCTATGCGTTCCAGACTTCAGGCTGTAATTGTCTGCAAAGGATTTGCAACCAAGTATTAAAAAGTGAAAGTTTGTTTTATGACTGTTAATCTGTCCCATTACTTTTGGTCCCTTAAAAAGTGGGAGGCACATATACAAACTGTTGTAATTCCTACACCGTTCACCTGATTTGGATGTAAATACCCTCAAATTAAAGCACATCTTGTTCGTTTCATTTCAAATCCATTGTGGTGGTGTATAGAGCCAAAAAGATTAGAATTATGTCGATGTCCCAATATTTATGGACCTGACTGTATGTGCCCTGTTTTTTATATTATTACTCAATACGACATCAAACATTTTTGTGTGTTTCAAGGCATTATGATTAGTCATTGATAGTAATCAGGTACATTGTGTTTGTGATATTAATTTTATTTCACACTGAGAGACCACCAAATGTGTCACTTGTTTTGGCAGCTTCCACAGCCATCTTCCTCTTGAATATGACCCAGGACTCATTATAATGCTTCACACTCTTTACATTCCTGACATGAACTCTCACTGCACTGACCTCAGCTGCCACCTCTCTTCATATCCTTGCTCTCTGACCTGCTCTGACATCTATACCTCCATGGAGAAAATGTGACCAGTTGTGGAAGGCATTTAGGAATACAATAAATTCCTCCTGGGTGCAAATGGGTGTCATGTGTTTCTTGTCCGCCTAGTAATTCCCTAACTGTACGTGGGGATTGATAGCTCTCTCCACCGGACCTGAGGTCATGTTCTTGCCCTTGCTTCCCCCACGGGCTCTACCTCTTGTTTACCTCTACTATGTTCACCTAACACTCCCTCCCCTCTCCTCCATCCTCTCTACTCACCTCTCACCCTCACCACTACTCTCTCCCTATCCTAACCTTTCCCGCTCAACAGGCCTCTCTGCATCACCAAGCCTCTCCCCCTCCTCATCTTTACCCCTCTCCACTCCCCACATCTTTCTTCCCTCTCACCTTCATCTCGGACAAACAAACAAATAATGCAGCAATATCACTCACTCACAATTACACCAGACACACTCTCAGAAACATGAACAAAAAGTTGTTGGATGTTTTATTGCGTGTATAAGAAAAGTGTAGGGTACAAGGGTAATGGGATTGTGGTATGAAGCAGTAGGTATGTGTGGAGAATTTGTAGTTTGTGGTATTTAAAGGGGTATATGGTAATGGGAATGTAGCAAAGAGTTATGAGTTTGGGGTATGTGTTGGCGAGCTAGAGGGTATGTGTTAGGGAAGATAGTGTTTGAAGGTGCAGAGCTACTACTGGTACAGATGGTGAAAAGCACTGGGATCCACAACAGGGTACTGAATATCTTTGATGACGATGGCAGAAAGGTGATCTGCTCACCATAGAGGTGATCTGATCATCTGCATATATATTTTTGCTTTTTTATTTGCCCCAATGTTTGATTGGGAAACACAAACTTTCTAAACTCATTGTTTCAGTGTTTACTAGGTTTGTTACTATTTGTTTGTTCTGACTCGTTGCTTCATACTGGCTGCTGCTTAATTCTCAAGTGGGGACCGCAAGCTATTTTTCCTAATGTACAACCTTCCTGGCTATATGTAGAATTAAGTTATGGAAAGCATGTAATAGCTGAGTATCATGTCCAGTAGAACCTCCAGTATCTTTGTGAGAGCTTTGCAGGAGTTTCTATGGAAGTCATGTAATCGAGCCCTAAGTAATTTGTTTATTGGTTGAGTGTCAGCATCTGACACAAGTTTCACATAAAAAAACATTACATTGAAATGGAAATGAACTAACATTTTTTTCTGTACACAGTTTGATAGAATTGAGAATTCAGAGCTTGTTCGTTGGTTGCTTATGTCTGTGAATGATATGGCATACATATGTGAAAACACACAATGTGACAGTGACACAGCACTGACTTCTCAACCAATTACAGTTCAGATCACATTATGTCTCTTCCCAAGATTCCCTGTCATTGGTTGATAAGTCAATATAGGATTTTCACTGAAAAGAAATACTGGAGGGGAGGCATCATTTATTGACATCCCTGTGTTTAAAACATTTTGAAATGATCTTTTGCAGTTTAATAATTTCTGTATTATTTTATAGTTAAAGGCATATCTAAGTTTCATGGATTATGGATGCATCTGATAGAAGAGAATCAGTAGTGTATGCAAATATTTGTATGCATGAAAAAATACCAAAATAAACATATATAAACTCACCCTGATGTTTGCAAAATATTTTCAGTTTGCAAGCTGAGGCTTTTGTTAGTTGACACCCCTGAAAATCCCTGCTAAGATTAGCATATAATTCATAATCTGTTTTGGCCAATCAGGAGAAAGCAGAGGTTAGCTTATACATTTGTATAATACTCTGAGGTTCCTGTGTAGCAAAGAAGCCTGGGATATGTAGTTTCTATCTCTCTATCCTTGTGCTCTGATTCAGCTGTAAACTCAGACCCCACCCAACCATGGGATTCCATCCTGCGGCAAGTATTTCCTTTGAAAGGGCAAACTCTGTATTTGGCGGCGTTCCTGTGTATACTTGGTTTTGTAAGCACCCTGTGGGTGTGCAAAGCTGGATTTTACTTTCCTGCCTATAACTTTGTAAGTGCACTGAACTTATCTATATAGCACATATTTTTCTGATAATCACTGCCTGTTTCTTATCAATGATTTGAAATTCTAAAAACGTATATATATATATATATATATATATATACCTTTAATGAATGGAAATTAGAAATTATGCAAATTGTCTGCCTCCTCTCACAGATATACTTGAACTGCATGCATGAATTTAATTTTATTATCAAAGCAGAAATAGTTGAATCACTTGCAGCTATTCCTAGCACCAAATCTCAGTAGATCATTCCTGTACCTCCCTGGCTGCTGAAATACATGTGTAAGACAACACTCTTTTTAATGTATTAGTTGTTGCTTTGGTTCACTGAGATCTCAGATGTTGCTGCCATGAATATAACTTCATAGTGGTTTGATTTAAAATGTACGCTGTGTGGGTAACATGCTAAAGTACATTTTTATTTAGAGTTATTAATTCATTCTTATTCATAAAGTGAAATGTCTGGATGATATGTGAAGATGATACTATTAATCAATAAATACTTAACTAAACTACAATATGCTTTATGATGCTGTTTATATTCCATATTATATACTGTGCCTTCTGCATTTTTTTCTATACCACTATAAATTGTTCTAATGGAAATTGATCTTTGAACAATAGATTTTAGGCTGTAGATTTATCACAAGCAGACAAAGCACATAAAATCTTAGAGCTTGATTGCTTCTGAGAGTTAGTAAAAATAGTGTGAACATAAAATATACCAGTTGTACAGAGTATTACTTGTTGCTGTATCTGTTTGCAATGTCACATTGCTGTAGACCAATTTATTAACAATTTTCCCAAATAATGGCTACCACACAGAGATTTTATGGTAACTTTTAGCAACTTCACAGCACTGCACAGAGATAGATATGAACCAAAATGTGCATCTAACCTGCCCATTATTTCTTCCTACAAATTTAGCTTAATTAAATGGGTTTTTTTTTATTTATCTTGAAAAAACTGGCTATACATTGGGAATAATTCAGAATTGTCTTATTATGAAAATTAGTGTCTCCCAAATACTAATTAGTTGCTTTGATGTGCAAATTATTTTTGCAGTCTGTCTTTTTTTTTTGTGTTAAAATTGATGCCCCCAGTGTTATCATGTCCTTAGATCCCCACATTTATCAAGTACTTGAAAGTCTAATTGGCATAATAATCCACACACTACCATAAAGGAGCCAAAAAAACAATGCTGAATGTCTTAAATTATTTACTTTAATGTCATTTTCTTTAATATGAATCCAACTTGTTGTTGGAGTGACAGAGTCTCTTGAAGACTCAGTATGTCTGATTGACCGTATTATTTCCACATGAAAGCTATTCATCTAATTTACTGCCCTTTTTTAAAATAATGCTTGTGCATATTACCCCTAATATTCCTACCTTTCAATTTCAAATCTATTGTTCTTCCTTTCCTGTTTTTCCGAAGGCTCTTCCCCAGGCCGGATCCACCTTTTTGGAGCCCCTAGACAGTGAAGTGGAGGGGCCCCTGTGAATGAGTACACCAGATATGCACAGACCCATTTAAGTTCCTTTTCCTGTAATTTCCTTCTTGTCCTAGGTTGTTACCTCTAGTAGCCAGTCTATGAACTGCAGCATTTCAGCCAGGAACCTCACAGAGAAGCCATGTTCTTCCCTCTTGCACTTTAATACATCCTTTCATAATACACAAAGGTTTCTATCATATGCCTCCTTTCTCTTCTGTTTTCTATACATATCCATATGAATATCATATTATTGAAGTCCTTCTTTATATGTTTTGTCTTTTAGATCATGCACTATTTTAGTTGCCCTCTTTTTAATTGTTTATGTGTTAATATACTTTTGGAGATACCGTCTAGAACTGGCCACATTATTCTAGATTAGGTCTAACTAGGGATGTATAGAGAGGCATTGGTACTGCTACTATTCTGCTGCTATTTCACCTTCTAATACAACCAAACAAGTAGAGGATACTGAAATGTGGGTCTATTAAAAATATAATCTTCACTGTATATTTTGTATTTGATTTTATTAAAGTTTTTTCAAAGTGTTTTGTAACTTGCATATAATAAGTAATCATTAAAAGTATTTCATCCAAGGATGTCAAAACTACAGAACAGGGGTATTCACAATGATAAACCCCTTTAGAGGATAGGATGGTGAGTCAATCTGTAGATGGTTGTTGTTGTTCAGTCATGTCTGACCCTGTATGACCCTATGGACTGCAGCACAGAGAATATGTAAAGATGGTGATTCAATATGTAGACTAAGGCTCAGCAATTTGTGCAATGTAAACCCTGTCCTGCTCTTAGTTTTTATGCTTCAATCTTCTGCATATACAACAGTAAAAGGGGACATTGAATACACTTTCAAAATGTATACAGTACACTGAACTTTTGAGAAGGTTACAATCTCGAAGAAAAGGGGTAAAAACAACTTTGTGGAAATAATCCAATTATAATGGTCCAATTATAAGAAATGGACCAAATATATGGCAAATGTATTGATGAGGGCTCATGATAAAATAAGGGCAAAAAGTTAAGGGATATGTTTTGATTGAATGCATACAGTTATGGAAATTTGGTGACAGTCTAATTGAGAAGGGAATTTTATACGGATGGAGCAGCATCAGCCTTACGGCACTATTTGTAATAAACGGTTTTGAGAAGGGATGAGTTGATGTTTGTGACATTATATCATGTTCCTGTTATTTTATGATGAGCCTTTAATACTTTATGAATTTTATGGAAAATATATAAGTATATGAAAGTTTCCAAAATATTTCACCGTTTATCATCATTTATTTTAGTGTAAGGACAGTGTGACTGGAAAATACATGGCAGTGGCTGCCTAAGAAGCCATTTTGGTGATGTAATAACTAACAGCCTCATTAAATTGGGGCTACGTTGTAAAACGTAGCCTGTAACTCCAGATTTACGTGTTATGGCTATTGAATTAGCTCTGTAACATTGCTTGCAGCGGACTTGTGTGTTAACACGCAGGATGGCCAAGAATAGGCTATGTGGTGAGCAAAGTTGAACTTCACGCACGTAAATCCTTTGATCTGTCATGCCCGTAATTGCTACTGGTTCAATACAGATATTAAATTGCAACATGGTCATTCGCGTGCAAGCACGTAACATGCAAATGGAGCCAAAAGGCCAACATGTGCTCGAGAGGGAAAGTGATGTTAGGTCTTAGAATTAATAGCACAACATTCTCAAGCCCGAAAAATACTTTATTTCATGATGATATTTTGTGTTATATTGACCCCTGCAATCAATGTGTTAATACATATACTGTAACTCGCATGTAATAGAATATCATATTTACTGCTTTATTAATATTGCATTATATCTGCAATGTGGATTCAATCGCAAACTGTACTTGAATCACGTAGGATTTTGAAATCTACCCTCCCCTTTTTCAGTGACGTAACGCTAACAATCTCTTTTTCCATTGGATCCATCTGAACCCGTAACTACGTGATTGCTTAATTATTTCCGTTCGAGCACGCAACCCCGACGTCCGAGAACTGCTTTACGAAATAGCGTCTCCGCTCGTAGCTCGCAGCCCTTTCTAATTTAATAGCAAAGTAAAACTGCCAAACTTGAAGCACGCAGCCCTTATGTACTACACGTTGGACTTGCAAGGCTGGAATTTAAAATGGCTGTAAAGCATTTAAACATTTGCTGGTAGGATTGATAGTTTTTTTTTATATAACAAAACGTAATTACAACTGTTAAAATTTGCTTTTAACAATGTGAAAATACCGCTTTGCAGTACTTTAAGGGCTTTCCTTAGCCCTAATAAAAGCACTGGCAGATTTAGATGCCTCACTCCAGTTGTACAGATAGAAGCGTCCTCATCTCTTGAAGTCTTAAGAAGCTGAGCAGCAGAAATTGCATTTGAAAGTAAAAAAATAGAGGCTGTATTTTTTTTTTTTACATTCTAAAAGTGTTTATTTGAACTCTAGTTGAAATCAGTATATTTTAAATACCGTATTTATCGGCATATAACACGCACCGGCGTATAACACGCACCTCATTTTTAGAAGGGAATTTCAGGGGGAAAAAAAAAATTAAAATAAAGAACTTTGAAGCAAAATCCTCAACCTCCCTCCTCATCCTCAACCCCCTCCTCAACCTCCCTCCTCAACCTCCCTCCTCATCCTCCCTCCTCAAATCCCCCCTCCTCAACCCCCTCCTCCACCCCCCCATCCTCATCCTCCTTCCTCAACCCCCACCCCCCTCCTCAACCTCAACCTCAACCTCTCTCCTCATCCTCAACCCCCCTCCTCATCCTCAACCCCCCTCCTCATCCTCAACCCCTCCTCAACCTCCTTCCTCATCCTCCCTCCTCAACCTCCCCATCCTCAACCCTCTCTTCATCCTCAACCCCCCTCCTTATCCTCAACCCCCTCCTCAACCTCCCTCCTCATCCTCCCTCCTCATCCTCCCTCCTCAATCCCCCTCAACCTCCCTCCTCAAACCTCCTCCTCAACCCCCCAATCCTCATCCTCCTTCCTCAACCCCCCTATCCTCATCCCCCCTCCTCAACCTCAACCCCTCATCCTCAACCCCCCTCCTCATCTTCAACCTCCCTCCTCATCCTCAACCCCCTCCTCAACCACCCTCCTCATCCTCCCTCCTCATCCCCCCCATCCTCAACCCCCTCCTCAACCTCCCTCCTCATTCTAAACCCCCCTCCGCATTCTGACCCCCCTTTCTCATTCTAAACCCCCCTCTCCTCAACCTAACCCCCCTCCGCATTCAAACCCCCCCTCCTCATTCTAACCCCCCCTCTCCTCAACCTAAACCCACCTTCTCCTCAACCTAAAACCCCCTCCTCAACCTAAACCCCCTAAATACAACCAGGTAAGTGAGGGGGGTGTATTTAGGGGGGTTTAGGTTGAGGAGGGGGATTTAGATTGAGGAGGAGGGGGGTTTAGGTTTAGGAGGGGAGGGTTAGAATGCGGAGGGGGTTTAGAGTGAGGAGGGAGGTTGAGGATGAGGAGGGGGAGGGAATATCGGTGTATAACACGCACCTATGATTTGCCCCCTATTTTCAGGGAGAAAAAGTGCGTGTTATACGCCGATAAATACGGTATATGACTAAAGTTGTGCTTTAACTTGCAATCTTTGGAGCAGCAAGTTTTCATACAAAAATGTTTGCAATATTTAGTATTCGTTCTTTTAGATGCATAATGAGCTAATATATGAGATTATTTATAATGGTGTTGAAATGGCCCTTTAAACCAATAAACAATAGAAATGGTGCATAGCAAACTGTAAGTACTGATTTTGTATTTGACATAACCAGAATTTGATACTGGGTGTAGTCCAACAATTGGTAAAAATACCACATTATAGAAAAATGGCAAGTCAACCAATCACAAGGGTGCATTACGGTTTCCACAGTGACCTAATGTACAAATCTACACCCATTAATCTATTAAGACTAGAAAATAGCCCTTTTTGTAACCTTACCCATCCTAGCACCATAATTAAGAATCAGATTATACAATTGATTACTCATTTGACAAAGCTATGTATTTATTTTATTTAAACTAGGTCTCTTAAACATGGCCTGGGTGCAGAGATTACTCACTTAGGTAATATGAGAGGTATACATTTACACGCATTTATTCTTTATATCCCATTTAAAGTTATATGGTTTAAATTATATGTGCTCATAAATCTCATTTTCGTCATCTAAAATTCCAAACACAAAAAAAATTAGGCACAGCTAATGTATGTAATGTTGGGCAGGTGTGCAACAGATGGGATATATTAAATGAAAAGGGATCCCTGGGCTCACTGTTTCTTGTGTACTCACAGTACTTGTCCAAGATGTGTAAGTATATGTCATAGTGGTTAGTTAATCATTACTAGAAGGGATACATTTCTGTACTGTACTGTCTTATGTTCCCAGAAAATGTGTCTAATTTTAAGGCTGATTCTTGATAAAAGAACTTAAAGTAAAACAATGTAATTTGTTAATAATTCAATACCTAGCAGCTGTCCACTCGTGAAAATAAATGTAAAATTATATGTAGATGTCACAATTGCAAATCTGTGGCCAGACTCTACATAGGTTCTTTACGTCTCTCATTTTGTACTGTGCTATGCATTTTCCTTGTTATATATTCTGACTTGATATTCTGTTGTGACATTGGCTTGTTTTTACCTCATTACCCTCTGTCTTCCTGAAAGCTGGTTTTAGACTTTGGAATTCATTGTTTTTTTTTTATAATGCCTGCCCTGGTTCTATTTTGCCTCTGGCCCATTCCTGTACTTTATATTAAACTAGCGACTTGCCCGTCAAAAAATGAAGGCAATACAATTGTAAGGCAGGTAATGCTTTTTTCCACACAATGTAAGGCTTTTAGTCCTCTGTGTACCTTCGGCGCTCATTGCGAGCCTCTCCCCTCATGTACTTTTGGTCGTCAGAGCACCGTCGGAGCTCATTGCGAGCCTCTCCACTCGTTTCCTTTTGCTTCTCTGAGCACTGTCAGCAGTCATTGTGAGCCCCGAGCTAAGCGCCTTTGGCGCTCATTGCGAGCCTCTTCCCTGTTATAAATTTTTTATATAAATATACTATATATATATAATATACTATATATTTTTTATAATAATTAATTAATTAATTAAATAATAAATTAATATACTTTACCTATTTGTAATGAATATATCCACCAATCAATATGCTGAAGAGCTAACAATCACTGTTGTTTTCCCTGCAGCATACAATGTACATTTGGACTGTTGGTGACCTGAGGAGAAAGTGTCAGCAATATGGCAAGTGTGCAGTGTAACTAGGCTGCGGGCGCGAGGCTAAACCGTTTGTCTAGTTGTGTAATGCGGTATTTTAGATTTGTAATGTTGTTTTAAGTTAGTGTTGTAAAATGGCGGTGATTGTGTATGTGTTACGTGGGTCTGGAGCATTTTCCGTCCTTCCTAATAGTGTATTTTTTACCTCGTATGTTCCTGGGTAAAAGTCGCATGTGCCTGGCAGTGTTTTGCATGCTTAGGGTTCGTGTAGCCTCGTTTTGTTTTTTCGGCGGTTATTTTTTTTCTTGCTTTTTAAGTGCCGAAACTCTGCGAATTCGACTTAAATTTGCGTGCACCCACACTCCCAGACATCCTGGCTGCCCCCCCCCGTGCTGTGTGTGATGTTTTTTGTATGTTTTTTTTTTTTTTTCGTGTTTTTCGATGTGAGCGGTTCGGCCGTAAACTTTGTTTATTTTTTGCGGGCCATATTTTTTTCTGTAAGTGGCGGTTTCTTTTTCAAAGTGTTATGGGCTGTAATTTCTGCAGGCGATTTTTTGCTATGGGTCTCGCACTGTGAATTGTGTATTTGAGTTTTCTGTTGATCTGTAGGTATCGGGTCGTAGGTATGATGCTGAAGTTGTGCGGGGTCGACTTCAGTGCTCCCTGCCAAAGTCGTACGAGGTTGTAGGGATGAGCACCTACGGCGCTCATCTCCACCAGCACAAGGAGCACCTTTGATGCTCCTTACCTGACTGCAAACGCTTTGCGAGGGCTGCAGTTGCAGTGGGCTCGTTTTGCAAGCCCACAGTTTTAACGTGCGTTGCCAACGTTTTTAGGCAAGCCCGCGCTGCTGAGAACTATATATGTGATGTTATCCTCTCCGTTACGGGTTTCCAGCTATTGCATCACATTAGCGTTGTTAATGTAAGTTGCATATTTCCTGAGATATTGTTGTGAAACTATTGCATTATACATTATATATATATATATATATATATATATATATATATTTATCACTAATATAGTTGTTATACTGCAAGTTTGTTTGAAACACTCGCAAAGTTGCGAGTTGTGCATGCACCCAGCACATGGCAAGTATCGCAAAGTTGTGAGTGCCACTCATTGCTAGCCTCGCAGAGAGGAGAGAGAAGAAGAGAGGAGAAGATGGAGGGAGAGGACACGGAAGGAAGGAAGGAGAGAGAGAGAGAAGCCGCACATAGCAAGGGTAGTGAGGAGGGGGAGAGACACGGGGGAAGAGAAACAGGGGAGGGAGAGGGCGGTAAAAGAACACGAGGGGGAAGAGACACAGGGGAGTTAGAGGGAGGGAAAGAGACACAGGGGAGGTAGAGAGGGGAGAAGAGTCACAGGGGAGGGAGAGGGGAGAGAAGAGACACAGGGGAGGGAGAGGGGAGAAGAGACACAGGGGAGGGACAGGGGGAAAGAGACACATCACATATTATACTGTCATTTATGATGGGCAAATGACTAGTAAATATATATATATATATATATATATATATATTGTGACAAACCACTTCTTTTACAGGTAGGATTGTCACCGATCTTGCAGTAACCACAGCCTTCTAGGGTATACAAAGTCCAGGACACCTTCAGCTCAGTTTTCCTCTTTTATTCAGTTTGAAAGCAGGTACTTTAAATAATAACAAAACAAACAAAATCCCTTGCTCTTACTTGAGCTCTTACTAGACAGTACTTGCTATCTGCAATTGGGTGGCTTTCCCACTTACCAATTTCCCAAACAAAAGCAATGTCTTTGCAATAAGCGCAGCCTCTCCTAGCTGTCTTTTCCTCTGCCCCTTGGAGCAGGCTGCTCTCTTCTTTTAAAGGCCTGTCTGCTAATTGAGTAGCTACAGGTGAGTGCCAATTAGCTAACTCTTAAAAACCAGATCCAAGCTGTGGTCTGTTTATACAGCCACTAGTGCTGTTGGAGCATTGGCCCCCCCTGCTCTCCAAATACTCCGCCCCAGGGACCCATACCATGTTTTGCAGAGCATCAGCTATGCATATTGCAAACTGTAACATCTCTCCCTGGGGCATTTAACTGAGAAATCCTCTGGTTGCTGTCTAGCAAATCAGGTCTGATGTATCTCCCATCAACCACTATTCCACCTTTATTCTCACATATCCTCCCCCCCAGCTCATACCCAAGGGTTTGAGCGACCATGGAAATCAGGGAGTGTACCCTCGAAAGCCCATCAGCATTACCTTGTTGCAGACCAGCCCTGTGTTCCACAGTGAAATCAAAAGATTGCAGACTCAAAAACCATCTGGTTACTCTGGAGTTACTTTCCCTGTTCTGATACATCCACGTCAGAGGAGCATGGTCCGTTATCAATCGAAACCTTCTGCCTAGTAGGTAGTATTTAAGAGAGTCTAATGCCCACTTAATAGCAAGACACTCTTTTTCAACAATAGAGTAGTTCTTCTCATGTGGGTTTAACTTTCTGCTCAAAAAGAAAACAGGGTGTTCTTCACCCTGGTATTCCTGTGAAAGAACAGCCCCCAAGCCCACATCAGAAGCATCTGTCTGAACTATAAAATCCCTGGAAAAATCTGGGGTCACTAAGACAGGATGGCTACAGATAGCTTCCTTCAGACTCTTAAAAGCCTTTTCTGCCTCAGGGCACCATTTAACTATGACTGGGGATTTTGCTTTAATAAGGTCTGTCAGGGGTGCAGCAATGGTAGCAAAATCTGGAATGAACCGCCTATAATATCCAATTAAACCCCAAAATGCCTTTACTTGTTTCTTTGTAAGGGGCTGTGGCCATTTTTGTATGGCTTCTACTTTGGCTTCCTGTGGTTTAACCAAACCCCTCCCAATAGAATAACCTAAGTACTTAGCTTCCTCTAAACCAATCGTACACTTGGAAGGATTGGCAGTTAAGCCTGCTGAGCGGATAGCATCAAGTACCGCTTGAACTTTAGGGAGGTGGGATTCCCAGTCTGCACTGTGGATGACGACATCATCCAAGTATGCTGCAGCATAACGAACATGAGGTTTAAGAATTCTGTCCATCATTCGTTGGAATGTGGCAGGTGCCCCATGTAACCCAAATGGCAATACAGTGTACTGAAACAGGCCACGGGGTGTTGAAAAGGCTGTCTTTTCTTTGGCTCTTTCAGTGAGCGGGACCTGCCAGTAACCCTTTGTTAAATCCAAGGTTGTTAGATAACGAGCTTTGCCCAGTCTTTCTATTAACTCATCAACTCTTGGCATTGGGTAAGCATCAAATTTTGAGAGGGCGTTTAACTTGCGGTAGTCATTGCAGAACCTCCATGTGCCATCAGGTTTTGGCACCAATACAATAGGACTACTCCAGTTACTCTGGGATTCTTCAATGACTCCAAGTTTTAACATGCTCTCAACCTCTAAGTTTATAACCTCCCTCCGGGCCTCAGGAATTCTATAGGGTTTGAGGTTAACTCTTTTCCCTGGTTCGGTTATTATGTCATGTTTAATCACTTTAGTCTTTCCTGGAACTATCGAGAAAACATCCCTATTTCTTCTGATGAAATCTCTGACCTCTTGCTTTTGATGGACAGACAGAGTCTTAGATACGTTCACATCTGGCTCTACTATAGGAGGTTCTGAAGGTTTTAAAGCAACCAGGACCTCCCTGTCCTTCCATGGCTTTAACAGATGTATATGATACAACTGTTCAGGCTTTCTTCTTCCTGGTTGTCTGACTTTATAATTGACATCACTCACTTTCTCTATTATTTCATAGGGTCCATGCCAAGTCGCAAGGAACTTATTCTCCACAGTAGGGACCAGAACCAATACCCTGTCTCCCGGTTGGAACACTCTGACTCTAGCATTACGGTTATAGCTGTTTTTCTGAGCCTGCTGGACTTCCAGCATGTGTTCCCTGACAATAGGCATGATGGTGGCCATTCTATCCTGCATTTGAGCTATATGCTCAATTACACTCCTGTGAGGAGTAGTCTCCTGTTCCCAGGTCTCCTTAGCAATATCCAATATTCCCCTGGGATGTCTTCCATATAATAATTCAAAAGGAGAGAAGCCCGTGGAGGCCTGTGGAACTTCCCTAATGGAAAACAGTAGATATGGCAATAAAAAATCCCAATTTCTTCCATCTGCATCAATTACCTTGCGTAGCATACTCTTAAGGGTTTTGTTGAACCTCTCTACTAAACCATCAGTCTGTGGGTGATATACTGAGGTCTTAAGATGTTTAACCTGCAAGAGCCTGCACAACTCTTTTGTGACTCTGGACATGAACGGGGTCCCCTGGTCTGTCAGTATTTCTTTAGGGATACCCACCCTACTGAACATCAACATAAGTTCCTTAGCTATTAGCTTTGCAGAGGTATTACGCAAGGGAATGGCCTCAGGATAGCGAGTTGCATAGTCCAAGATGACTAATATATATTGGTGTCCCCTAGCGGACTTTACCAGTGGCCCCACTAAGTCCATAGCGATCCTTTCAAAAGGCACGTCAATTATGGGTAAGGGTACAAGTGGACTACGAAAAGTCTTGAAAGGAGCCCTGTACTGGCACTCAGGACATGAGGAGCAATAGTGTGTAATAGCAGCAAACACTCCAGGCCAGTAAAACCGTCTAAGGACTCTCTCTCTAGTTTTTTCGACTCCCAAGTGTCCCCCTAATATGTGGCTGTGAGCCAACTTTAGCACTATATTCTGGTAAGTCTGAGGAACCAACAGCTGCCTAATGATGTCTGAATCCTTTTTTTCTACACGGTAAATTAGGTCATTTTGTACTTCAAAATAGGGGAACGGCAGTGCTCCTCCTGGCTGATTAACAACCCTGTTTACAACTTTAATATCATTTCTAGCTGTCACTAAAGTGGGATCTTCCCACTGAGCGCTTTTAAAATTACCTGGACTAATTCCAATATCAATTAAGTCCTTATCCTTGTCTGCATTATTAGTAGGCTCCTCACTAGTTTGAGCTGGGTTATCTCCTATTAATACTGGTTTAGGGCAGTATTTTTTCTTTTTCCTTATTTTTCCGTCACAGTGGTCAAAACCCAAGTCAATATCGGAAAAAGGGAACACATTATCCTCGACAGACTGACTCATTTCTGATAAATTTTGATCTGTCTTTTGTAAAGCTGCCCATAATTTTAGAAAATGAGGAAAGTCTCTACCGATCACTACCTCATGGGCTAATCTAGGTACTACACCCACTCGGTACTTTAAATTCCCATACTGGGTTCCAATATTTACTTCCGCAGTGGGGTATTCCTTTTTATCACCATGAACACAGATAATGCCTATTTTCTGTCCATGATCAGGTTTTACACAAGGTATTATAGACTCTGCTACCAACGTAACCATACTACCTGAATCAAGTAATGCTTTAGACATTTTTCCATTCACAGTTACACAGCATTTATGAGCGTTATTATCATAGTCATTGTTAGCAATACCACAACAACTGAGCAAAAATGAACGTGTTCCCTCATTTTTGCCCATATTGCATTCCATAGGTTCATCCTTAAATGGACAGTCTTTGGCCATATGACCATCCTCTTTGCACTTGAAACATTTGACAGTACAGTCTGACCACCAATTAGTTCCTTTCCCAGGCCTATTAGACCTGGATGCCCCCCTTAAACCTTGAACAGTCTTACCCGGTCTTGCAGAATCTTGGGGCTTAGGATTGCGAGGGTTTTCCTGTGAAGTAGGACATAGCAGTTCTCCTGCAGCCGCATATCTTTCCACCAAGGCAATCAGTTGGTCAGCTGTATGGGGGTCACTTTGGCTGACCCAGCGACGCAGGGAAGCTGGTAAACCACGCAAAAACCGGTCCATTACTAAGGTTTCCACAATGTGGCTAGCTGAATGGATTTCAGGTTGTAACCATTTCCGTGCAAGGTGTATGAGGTCAAACATTTGGGAACGTGCGGCTTTGTCTGAAGAATATGACCACGAGTGGAACCTTTGGGCACGTACTGCAGAGGTTACACCCAGTCGTGCCAAGATTTCAGCTTTCAATTTGCTGTAGCTACTTGCATCGGCTGGTTCTAGGTCATAATATGCCTTCTGCGGCTCTCCACTTAGGAACGGTGCCAGTATGCTTGCCCACTCACCAGCCGGCCATCCGTCCCTCTCAGCAGTGCGCTCAAATGCCAGAAGGTACGCCTCAACATCATCTGATGCGGTCATTTTCTGAAGATAGTGGCTCGCCCGAATCACCTTTGGCCCCTGGTATCTTCCATCAGGGTCTCCATTCAGTTTTCCAGAGATCGCTTGGATTACCTGTTGTAGTCCCTGGGTGACTTTTTGCTGCTCCTCACGGGCTACTTTAAACATCTCCGCTTGTGTCACAACAAGCTGTTTCACCAAGGACTCAGTGCCCTCCATTTGTGTTTTGGCCAGGACTTTAGCACTCTCTGCCTGGGCCAGCACCAGTTGCTGCAGGGCTGCACTGTTTTCTGCAGCTCTCCTGTTAGTCTCCTGTTGCACAGAGGAGGATTGGATCAGAGCCTTGATAACATCCTCCATGTTGAGCTTTAAATGACTTCTACCCTCAGGCTTACGTGGATGCCCGCATTCTCCACCATATGTGACAAACCACTTCTTTTACAGGTAGGATTGTCACCGATCTTGCAGTAACCACAGCCTTCTAGGGTATACAAAGTCCAGGACACCTTCAGCTCAGTTTTCCTCTTTTATTCAGTTTGAAAGCAGGTACTTTAAATAATAACAAAACAAACAAAATCCCTTGCTCTTACTTGAGCTCTTACTAGACAGTACTTGCTATCTGCAATTGGGTGGCTTTCCCACTTACCAATTTCCCAAACAAAAGCAATGTCTTTGCAATAAGCGCAGCCTCTCCTAGCTGTCTTTTCCTCTGCCCCTTGGAGCAGGCTGCTCTCTTCTTTTAAAGGCCTGTCTGCTAATTGAGTAGCTACAGGTGAGTGCCAATTAGCTAACTCTTAAAAACCAGATCCAAGCTGTGGTCTGTTTATACAGCCACTAGTGCTGTTGGAGCATTGGCCCCCCCTGCTCTCCAAATACTCCGCCCCAGGGACCCATACCATGTTTTGCAGAGCATCAGCTATGCATATTGCAAACTGTAACATCTCTCCCTGGGGCATTTAACTGAGAAATCCTCTGGTTGCTGTCTAGCAAATCAGGTCTGATGTATCTCCCATCAACCACTATTCCACCTTTATTCTCACAATATATATATATATACAGTCAGGTCCATAAATATTGGGACATCGACATAATTATAATCTTTTTGGCTCTATACACCACCACAATGGATTTGAAATGAAACGAACAAGATGTGCTTTAACTGCAGACTTTCAGCTTTAATTTGAGGGTATTTACATCCAAATCAGGTGAACGGTGTAGGAATTACAACAGTTTGTGTATGTGCCTCCCACTTTTTAAGGGACCAAAAGTAATGGGACAGATTAACAGTCATAAAACAAACTTTCACTTTTTAATACTTGGTTGCAAATCCTTTGCAGTCAATTACAGCCTGAAGTCTGGAATGCATAGACATCACCAGACGCTGGGTTTCATCCCTGGTGATGCTCTGCCAGACCTCTATTGCAACTGTCTTCAGTTCCTGCTTGTTCTTGGGGCATTTTCCCTTCAGTTTTGTCTTCAGCAAGTGAAATGCATGCTCAATCGGATTCAGATCAGGTGATTGACTTGGCCATTGCATAACATTCCACTTCTTTCCCTTAAAAAACTCTTTGGTTGCTTTTGCAGTATGCTTCGGGTCATTATCCATCTGCACTGTGAAGCGCCGTCCAATGAGTTCTGAAGCATTTGGCTGAATATGAGCAGATAATATTGCCCGAAACACTTCAGAATTCATCCTGCTGCTTTTGTCAGCAGTCACATAATCAATAAATACAAGAGAACCAGTTCCATAGGCAGCCATACATGCCCACGCCATGACACTACCACCACCATGCTTCACTGATGAGGTGCTATGCTTTGGATCATGAGCAGTTCCTTTCCGTCTCCATACTCTTCTCTTCCCATCACTCTGGTACAAGTTGATCTTAGTCTCATCTGTCCATAGGATGTTGTTCCAGAACTGTGAAGTCTTTTTTAGGTGTTGTTTGGAAAACTCTAATCTGGCCTTCCTGTTTTTGAGGCTCACCAATGGTTTACATCTTGTGATGAACCCTCTGTATTTACTCTGGTGAAGTCTTCTCTTGATTGTTGACTTTGACACACATACACCTACCTCCTGGAGAGTGTTCTTGATCTTGCCAACTGTTGTGAAGGGTGTTTTCTTCACCAGGGAAATAATTATTCGGTCATCCACCACAGTTGTTTTCCATGGTCTTCCGGGTCTTTTGGTGTTGCTGAGCTCACCGGTGCTTTCTTTCTTTTTAAGGATGTTCCAAACAGTTGATTTGGCCACACCTAATGTTTTTGCTATCTCTCTGATGGGTTTGTTTTGTTTTTTCAGCCTAATGATGGCTTGCTTCACTGATAGTGACAGCTCTTTGGATCTTATATTGAGAGTTAACAGCAACAAATGCAAATAGCACACTTGAACATGGAGCTTGTATCTGCTCTTTGTAAATGGGATATTGAGGGAATTACACACACCTGGCCATGGAACAGCTGAGCAGCCAATTGTCCCATTACTTTTGGTCCCTTAAAAAGTGGGAGGCACATATACAAACTGTTGTAATTCCTACACCGTTCACCTGATTTGGATGTAAATACCCTCAAATTAAAGCTGAAAGTCTGCAGTTAAAGCACATCTTGTTAGTTTCATTTCAAATCCATTGTGGTGGTGTATAGAGCCAAAAAGTTTAGAATTGTGTCGATGTCCCAATATTTATGGACCTGACTGTATATATACAGTGAGGGGAAAAAGCATTTGACCCCCTGCTGATTTTGAATGTTTGTCCACTGACTAAGAAATGATCAGTCTATAATTTTAATGGTAGGTGTATTTTAACAGTGAGATCCAGAAAAAAATGTATTAATTTATTTGCCGATCAATGAGTGAAATAAGTATTTGACCCCTTTGTCTTAGTACTTGGTGGCAAAACCCTTGTTGGCAATCACAGAGGTCAGACGTTTCTCTTTGCAGATCCTCTCCAAGTCATTAATGATTTAAGGGCTGATGTTTGGCAACTCAAACCTTCAGCTCCCTCCACAGATTTTCTATGGGATTAAGGTTTGGAGACTGGCTAAGCCACTCCAGGACCTTAATGTGCTTTTACTTGAGCTACTCCTTTGTTGCCTTGGCTTTGTGATTTTGGGTCATTGTCATGCTGGATTTTGGGTCATTGTCATGCTGGATGGTCTTGTAGCCCATTCCAGCCTTGTGTAGGTCTACAATCTTGTCCCTGACATCCTTGGACAGCTTTTTGGTCTTGGCCATGGTGGAGAGTTTGGAATCTGATTAATTGAATGCTTCTGTGGACAGGTGTCTTTTATACAGGTAACGAGCTGAGATTAGGAGCACTCCCTTTAAGAGAGTGCTCCTAATCTCAGCTTATTACCTGTATAAAAGACATCCGGGAGCCAGAATTCATGCTGATTGATAGGGGATCAAATACGTATTTCACTCATTGACTGTAAATCAATTTACAACTTTTGTTAACTTGCGTTTTTCTTGTTTTTTTTTTGTTATTCTGTCTCTACCTTTTTTTAAATACACCTTCCATTAAAATAATAGACTGATCATTTCCTTGTCAGTAGACAAACGTTCAAAATCAGCAGGGGATCAAATACTTTGTCCCCTCACTGTATATATATATATATATATATATATATATATATATATATATATATACTGTATACACGTTTCAATGAAAACTGTTTCGAAAAAGTTTTGTGTGAAAAGACTGTACACTTTTGCTGTAAGATAATCAGCAACATTTCTGAACACCTGGAGTAAAAAGGGGGTCAGTATATACTCGAGTATAAGCCGAGTTTTTCAGCCCTTTTTTTAAGGCAAAAAAGGGCCCCCTCGGCTTATACTCGAGTGACTCTCCCCCTGTGTCTCTCTAACCCCCCGTGTGTCTCTACCCCCCCCCCGTGTGTCTCTCACCCCACTGTGTGTCTCTAACCCCCCGTGTGTCTCTCTACCCTCCCCCTGTCTCTTTCCCGGAGCGGAGGCCGGAGCACAAGCAGGTAAGTGAGGGGAGAGGGGGGAGGTATTTAGGGGGGTTTAGGTGGAGGAGGGGGGTTGAGGGGGATTGGGGTTGAGGGGGGAGGTTGAGGGGGGTTGAGGTTGAGGAGGTGGGTTGGATTTGAGGGGGGTTGAGGTTGAGGAGGGGGGTTGAGGGGGGTTGAGGTTGAGGAGGGAGGTTGAGGGTGGGGGGTTGAGGATGAGGATGGGGGGTTGAGGAGGGGGTTGAGGATGGGGGGGTTGAGGAGGAAGGTTGAGGAGGGGGTTGAGGATGGGGGGGTTGAGGAGGGGGGTTGAGGAGGGGGTTGAGGATGAGGGGGGAGGATGAGGAGGGAGGTTGAGGATGAGGAGGGAGGTTGAGGATGAAGAGGGAGGTTGAGGATGAGGAGGAGGGGTTGAGGATGGGGGGTTGAGGAGAGAGGATGAGGATGGGGGGGTTGAGGATGGGGGGGTTGAGGTTGAGGGGGGGTTGAGGTTGAGGAGGGATGAGGAAGGGGGGGTTGAGGAGGGAGGATGAGGATGGGGGGCTTGAGGAGGGGGTTGAGGATGGGGGGTTGAGGAAGGGGGATTGAGGATGGGGGGGTTGAGGAGGGAGGATGAGGAGGGAGGTTGAGGATGAGGAGGGAGGATGAGGAGGGAGGTTTAGGAGTGGGGTTGAGGAGGATGATAAGGGAGGGGGGAAGAGACACAGGGAAGGGAGAGGTTGGAAGAGACACAGGGAAGGGAGAGGGGAGAAGAGACACGGAGAGAGAGGGGGACACAGGGGGCAGCACATTTCCCACCCTCGGCTTATACTCGAGTCACTCATTTTACCCAGTATTTTGTGGTAAAATGGGTGCCTCGGCTTATACTCGTGTCGGCTTATACTCGAGTATATATGGTATTAAAGACTTTTAAGATATATCTTTGATGCATCTGTAGCAAATCAAAGTCAAGTTTATGCTCTAACAAACATTTGATTACATTTACAAAAAAGCCCTTTGAAGTGGGGGAGCCCCTTTTCTGTACATGTAAGTTCCCTTTCCTTGTTCCAGGTGGTTAACCCCCAGCAGCCATTCTATGAACTGCAACATTTAATTTTTTTTAAAGGCTGGAACCATTTTTTTATTTTTTTAAAGTGCCACCCCTCACAGGGAAGCGCCTCTGGGCTGCTGCTTAGTTGGCCTAATGGGTAATCTGGCCATGTTCTGTAGGCCTTAGTGCACCTTGCACTTACAGCCCGCATCTTCTTTCACTATTTTGATGCAGTGTGTCAATGGTGTACATGGCAAGCTCTGAGGTCATTCTGCCAGCACACCATGTATTGCTTATAGTAAACTCCAACAACTTGGTTGTTTTGCAATGGTGCTGCACAAAGGTTTTACCCTTGTAATATATTGATTCTGTTTTCTTATTTCCTGACCTTTTTACATTCTGGTTCCCTGACCCCTGGCTATGGCATATAGATTATTCTACTCTGGCTCCTGGGCTTTAGAAATGTTTAACCACTGTCAACTCCTGTATCTGACCCCTGGCACTGTTCTCTGGAGTCTCTCAAATCTGGTTCTATGACCTTCTGGCTTGCACTCTAAGCTACTTTATTTGCCATAACTGGACCGTACCTTGTAACTTTTTTTCAATTGCCTGTTACTTCCTGAAGTGAGCATGTCTTTGTAAACTAACACGCTTCCTATTAGTGTTGCTGGGAGCACTGGCAGTAATTATTGCCACTTTCCCACAGTTCTGATGCAAACTTCCTGTGTATACTAAGACTCCTCCCACATCAGGAAGTTGTGCTACTAAATACAAAAATGTCAGATTGCACAGACACATAAATACATAAGAAAATACATTATTGACTATTTTTTTAATTTATATTTTAAAAACATGTTACACTTTTTTTCAAGTGATGTTTTTCAAAAGATTACAGTTTAAACATATGACCACAGTGGTCCTTTAAATAAAACATGTATACAACCTTATAGAAACTAACAGTAAGTGCATGTCTGTAGATTTAATTGACAGAGAAGAATTACCGTAGTCATAAATCTTAAAAATGACAATTTTATTGTGAAAGGAAACCAAAGAAAAATGGATTTGTTTATTAAAAAATAATCATCATTATTTTTTTAAATGAGCGAGGATAAAGAAGACCAAACAAAACTAAAACGAAAAAGCAATTTGCTCAACGATAAAATGCAGGTGGTGTAGCGATTACAAAAAGGTAAAGTTGACACTAGAGCAGCTTTAAATTTGTCAACTAGTTTTCAGTAATGATGAAAATGAAATTTTCTGAAAGCGCACCTTTATATCTTGTGAATAAAAGCGCATGCCAGGATTCAAAGCTGCAAAAGACCTTTATCCCTTCATCTGGGTGGTAACGCTTTTACTGATCAATAATGCTCCAAGCCATCCTACCCACTTGTCCAACTTAGACTGGTGCATTCCAGTTGAAGTAGTTTTCCTGACACCCAGCCAACGGAACAGGGAGTCATTCCAACTTTTAAAACATTTTATCTTTGTCAGACATTCCTGCAACTTATTGATAATAAAGATAGCAAAAGTACAGAATCAATGGTGCAATTTTGGATGAAATATTATATCATGGACGCTATAAGCAACATCTATCTCTCTTGTAGAGAAGTGACTGAGAAATGTATTAAAGGAATGTGGAGAAAGATATGGCAGGACCATTGTTGACTAAATTGTTGAAGCAGAAAAGCAAGGTGAGGCGTTTTGGGTGCGATCTCTTGCTACTGTTTTGGGAGAACAAAAGTATTCTTCAGAGATATCTGTCCCTGGCCAAATTACCAATATAAATATAGTGTGCACACCTTTGAGAAATAATACACCAACACAGAGTTCTGGTATAAAGCTTTCTCTCGTCTAATTTTATTACGTCAGTCGTCATTTATATAGTTTTTAAAAATCAGATAAAAGTTACAATTAAGCAAACATCAGGTTTAATTCAGCACATCATTGGTTCTAAGGTGTCCGCTTTTACGGGATCTTGGACAGGTATTGGGTCAGGAGTTTAGGGAGTCTTCAGGTCTCATCCCACAAGGGATGAGTCTATCTTCCCATTGGTCCAGAAGTTGAGACAAAGGAAAGATGGCGCTCTCCTTCTAGTGTCCAAGGTGTGGTAGCTGTCGTCATCCTTGCTAGACCGGAAGTAGTGCCACTGGCATCTTGTATGCGGAAGTAGTGAATCCTCCATCTTAGCGTTCCCAATGATTCAGCATTATTAATAAAACTTTGGTTATACGATAATACTGCAAAGATAAGATATATAAGTAGGTGCACGAATACAGTTATGCATTTTGTACGGATCCAAATCCATAACACTACCAACATCTGCTGAATGAGAGAAAACGAAAATACAAATGTCACTAGACAAATTCATCACTAAAAAACAAGAAACCCAGAAGAGCCAGAAACTTCAACCTCACAAAATTAAAGTTTGTATTTCTGTGTATGTACAATTTGTGCTTGTTATGTATACTGTTTTTTTGAAGCTCATATAAAAATACAATAATGTAACATTTCAATTGAACTTGTGTATTCTTGACAGCAAGTTGCCCTATCCCTATTTACCCTATGTTAAAATGACCCTGTTTAGCCCTGTGTCATTATCTACAGAGTTAAACAGAGTATATCTGTACAAACACTTACTTGGCTATTATGAAGACTATTTGATTCCTCACTTGACTATCTAGGTCCTATCATTCATATATTTAGTCAAATCCTATTGTAAGGGCTATAAAGTGAGCTGAGATGATGGTGCTCTGACGAGCAATCACTGAAAGCTTATAGGATGCTATATGCCACAGGCAAGAATGCTGAGGTCCCATATGGAGCCTAGATACTCCAGAAATCCTATGAACTACAGAAGAAAACTAGGACGGACCCTTTTCAATGGTAAGTGCCTACATCTTTGCAACCGATGAACAGGCTATCAACAGAGACAAAAGGTCCTATTGATTTTGGGGGCAGGAGCAACCGGCTTATGTAAGACCTGGCTGCCTTTAGATCTTTATGGGCCCTATTATATTAGAAGCCCGCAAATGCCTCAAACTTCTAAATTTTTCTCTAAATGTTTCGATATATTCTATTGACTCAAGCTCACAATTTAACTCCTTAAGCCTAAACTCACAAACCCTGCATTTTTAAGTCTGATTTTAGGGCCATGATCAAAGGATCTGACAATATTTAAGCAAACCCGTAATTTACTTCTTAGACACAGCCAATATTAAATCATGGCGTCAGTAAAACATGCAAGTTAGACATACTCTGAAAGCAGAAGCTAAGAATTAATTAGTACCAATAAGTAATATTTGCCGCAATCAAGCAATGTAGCACTCTATAAAATGCATTTGATCATCTATTTTAATCCATGTGAGTTTCATCATATGTATTTATCCCTTGAGTCCCGGGATTGATATTGCCCAGAAATAACAGTTAAAAAATATTTGTCTTGCATATTTGTGGGCTTGAGACTGTTGTGCATTTAATTATAATGTGTTTCCATGCTTTCCCATGCTTTTAAAGTACAGCATTGTGTGTTTAATTGCTGTTATAGCTTTAATACGTATTTGAAAAAAAAAAAGTTTTCAATCTTGTAAGGTGTTTTAGAAAAAGCGCTATGCACAATAGATTTTAAGCCCAAAGACCTCCATTATTTGCAATGTATTCAATAGTCTCATGGCGACTCACAAGGGTAAAACTGTAGTCTACAAATAACATCTGAAACGGTTTTGTAATACCCTACAGATTCAAACTCCTGAGATATCTTCAAAAGAAGAAAAACTTTCTACTCTGAATAGGAATAACCTACTCTAATCTAAGAACTCAAAGAGCACTTGGAAAACTGTAAGAAAACAAAAGGCATATTCAATACCTTTGCAATCAAGTTAACTACAGACAGATTTGCTGACACACTTTCTGAAGTCTCAACCTAATTCTGTAAGAGCTTAGTGCACCACCAGGTCCTGGGTCCCAACAGAAAGTTAACCTATATTTATAAAATAGATGCTTGTGCTGCAGTTTATCATATCCGGCTAAAATGATGTGTCTTTTGTTTAATTCCTAACTATATTTTCTGGGAGGACAGAGGTGTCTGTTCTCTACTATTTTGTTCTAACAGTCGTTGTGTTGATCTACAAATTTGATTTCATAGTTACAGATTTGCGCCGCCACCAGGTACCATCCAATGAGATTAGACAATCCATAACATGCCATCCTCGAAGAACTTGGAGTTATCAGCCACATTGGTCTTCCATATATGAAACAATGGGAAGAGGAAATAGTCTAAAAATAATTTTTCCACATGCATCAGGTAGGTATTGGAGAGGGTACAAGAGTTTGGGTAGTATGTTACACACGTAATTGTTTTGTTCCTTGATAGCTCTATTCTAGAACTTAATTGTACCCATTATTAATCAAGTTACCAGTATTGGAATTGCCTCTGAACCCAGGTGCCTTATCTTGAACAGAAAACCCGTAAACATCAATATTTGAGAGGCACATTACTACAAACTCCTACATCAAGTGTAGTGATCCTGACACAACTAGACTAGATTTCCAAAGTAAATCATACTCTCCAAATAGAAGAGATCTCAAAAGCTACAGTTTGAAAATGGTAAACTATCATGGACTGCATACAAACATTGTACATATTCTCAATAGTCCTGTTTTGAAAAACATTATTGCAGCTAGCTATTAGTCAACAGACATTAAAGTCAACCACAGTAAGCAGTTATTTTAATACCCCCAGGTATTAAAGTAACAAAGGTAGGGAGAAAGTGGAAAAAATTAGTCTGCTGTCAAACTGAAGACTACCGAGTGACCCTGGGAGAGGACAGAGCAATAGATTTATTCAATGTCACACATCACCTACCAGACATCTGAAATATAAAAACAACATTAATAGAAAAAAAAAGAAAGGTATCTTATAAATAAGTTTTTATTATCCACTGGAATTTAAATATTATAAGTCACTAGGAGGCTTTAGGATTAAACAGGCAATAGAGCATATTTGACATCCCTGACTTGAACTTTAGCTTTTAAAGCTATACACATGAAGAGACTCTGACATAGATTGAAAATTGAGATTATATTTGCTTTTTGTATGTGTTACAGTTGGGATATTTTCTATACCTTCTTTTGTGATAGGAATAAAAAAAATATATATAAAAATATCCTATTGATAAAATTATTTTCAAACATACCTTCTCAACGGTATGAAGATCCAAACCCCATTTGACAGAGTGAATTACTGTTAGCTGGCAATTTGAAGCCTGGACACTCGCCAGAATTCCTGGAAGAAATGTCATTGTCAGCAGAAAACCTAATACCCAGACACACACTGGATTTCTCTGGCAATATCCTGACTCCACCAATGCAGATTCCCGACAGCCAAGGCATCAGATGAGAGGGACAGTACCATAATATCTTATTTCTTACAGATGAACAAACTGTTTTGATCTTGGAGGTTTATACAGACAGATTAGAACTTTAATAATTAATTAGAGAAGCCGCAAGGATATCCCCCTTACAGCCGGCCGCATATCATGCAACCGGCCGCAAGGTCAGAAAACTTTAAATGCAAATATAAATTCAAGATGGCACTGTAAAGCTCTGTAAATGCTAGGGGTCATAATGGGGGACATGAGGATTAATAGCAACCCCCTCTCAAGCTTGCACATCAGCCCAAATCCGATATTTCATTAACAGTTTATTTTCTGTCCCGCAGCCTGGGCGGGTCTGAGGTGCTCCAAGCCCTCAAAACTTTGTCCACGGATATTTGACATGAATTAAAATAAAAATTATGTGCGGATTTGAGTGTAGGGGAATGTTGTGCTATGAATGCTAACACCCCCAATCACTTTTATTGTCTCATCAGAGTGCAGGATGGCTTTATTATGGCTTTATTATGTGCTTAATTGTGTGCTTGCGGGACCTTTTTGGTGCAAGTAAGCTGCGGCTCGGTTTTAGTCTTGCAGAGAGGGTTCCCGGAGCAATTGAATAGCAACCGGGCTTTTCTTGCGGCCGAAACTCTTGCAGCCGTTTAAGATCAAAGGCTTTCCTGCGGCGCGTGCGGACGCAAGGGATAACAAGGCGCCGGCCGCAAGCCTCCTGGAGCCCACGGCCGGAAGGGGATAGAATAGGCAAATAGCTTGCAGCCGTTTAAGATCAAAGGCTTTCCTGCGGCGCGTGCGGACGCAAGGGATAACAAGGCGCCGGCCGCAAGCCTCCTGGAGCCCACGGCCGGAAGGGGATAGAATAGGCAAATAGCTTGCGGCTGGTCCTTGCGGCCCCGCATCTCCTACGGCCGATAATAGAATGAGGCCCATGGTGTCCAACAAAATGTTTATCTACCTTTAAAAGCACTTGGATGTTTTTCTACCCTCTCACCTTTTTGCCTTTATCTCTTTCATTTTACTCCGCCTCGCCTCTTATCCTTCCCAATCCCATCCTGTCTCAAAAAACTGTACTCTCTTCTGATAAAAACTAAGAAAAAAAAGTTTAATAAGAAAGTGGTGATTGGAAAGTGTCTTTGAAAGGGTGTCTTTTGAAACATGGATGAGTAGTTTATATGCTAATATAACTAAACCTATATGTATCATATTATAGTCAATATTCTATACATACTTTCCATTTTTTCTTGGCATTTTCTTGTTACTTTTCTATATGTTTCTTGAACCGATATAGTATATGTTCAGCAGTGACACATTATCACCTCAAGCTGCCGTGGGCAATTTTGAAACATCAGCAAACCTTAGAAATGAATTGATTAGTTCAGTGAACCATATCTAGAAGAAATGCATTCAGTTCAGAAAAGATAAAACTAAGAGTTTTGAACAAATGGAGAAATGCAGAAGGTCACTGAAGCAAAATGAACAGTGAACACCTAATCGAGATGTAATGGCAAATATACGGGGTTTGTTTCATTGGTCTTCTCTGCCAGTTATATAAAAGACTTGCAGGTTTAGTATTTTTGTTTCTTTTAAATAATTTTTTTTGAGCAAAAAGAAATCAAACTAATGTGCCCTGCTTTTTGATTTGTCAGACTTCAGCTCCCATACCTCTTTTGCGGAAAAAATATTGTGTTTATGGGAAATTCACCAATTTTCCTATATCCTATATTTCTTACATTATACATTTACAAGATAAGTTGGAGTAAACTCTTTGATTTTAATCTAAGAATCTAAAAATTCATATATCACTATCAAACATGATGCTGCCAGGTACTAATTGTGGAAGATAAAAAAATAAAAAAATAGAACAGTGGAAAATATACTTATATCAATTTTTTTTAGGTCTATAAAGTGTGTCAAGAGTAAAAAGATGTTTATGAAATAGAGGACAAAAATACAAACATAATGTTTATTAATATATATTAAAACATTAAAAATATGTTACAAATATTTTAAGAATTTTAAAAAGGAGTCTATTTTATATTTATTTTTAAAAACAGATTCAATAAAAAAAATTACAAATCTATTTTTTATATATTTTAATTAAAGTTATATTTTATATTTATTTTTGTCCTCAGTTCTATAGGAATCTTTTTAGTGTTCATAAACTCTATAGATCTCAGAGAATGCTGATATTGTTGTCTCTTTTTATAAATGCATCAGATTTAATAAAGTATGTAATACAAAAAAGTATTACATACTTTATTAAATCTGATGCATTTACTGACATGACAATTTTATTAATGGTGGTAATAACAATGGATTTGTTTAAAAAAAAGCACTTGAACTAGGAAACTGTATATAATTTTAATTTAAAACTCTCAGGGTTAGGTTACATTTTAATAAACCCACATATGGCATTAACATATTTTCTTGCTCTGTTAGTTTTGATTCATTACTGTTCATAACTTTCGCTTTAGATTGTGGTAAACTTTTGTATGCTTGGTTTAACGTAATTTTATATTTTCTATGTACTGAAGTGGGCACACAATAAGATGGACCCTATAATATTTTGAATATACTATATTAAAGAACAAAGGTTAAAATATGAAAATGCTTTTTAAAAAAATGTAAAATAAAGAATTACAGCCTTTGTATATTACCTTTTCTATGTCATTAGGCTGCTGTTCTGAAGTGGGAACAGAAACAGGAAATGTATTTTTATGCAAAGTTAATTTTGCATCTACAGTAACCAGAACTTTCACTAGCAGTAACAGAAAGTTCATTAGTATATAAGGACACACTGGACGCCTACAATAAAGAATAATTTCTATAAACGATAAGAATTTCAAAGAGGATGTTTTGATATTAATATGTTTAGACATTCAAAAGACCATATAAAAAGTGGTGGTCCTGTAAAGCCTTATCCAAATGTATCAAATCAAGTATGTACCATACACAACGCAGCTAAAGTAATTTGACTTGCCACATAAAGTATTGCTATGTATGTAGAAGGATTTGAAAAGCAATATTGACCAGTTGTAAACAATGTAATAGAACACAGCACTGTATCATAAGTTGTTGCGTTATTTAGTGGCAAGATCTATAGAGCTTGGTTCATAAATTCTTCAATGACATAGATCTGACAGGTGCGTGAGAATGACTTCTGGGGTTCAGTTCACATAGTATAAAGCATTGGCTCTGAACATCTGTGTATACCTGCCTACGCCATTAAAATCCAGGCCCAGGATAACCCATTTTTAGAGTCAATATATATTCAGGTAATGGAATTACCTGATAGTAGTGTGAGGGTCTCTCTCCTACAGTGACGAGCGGCCAAAGCGTGTGCCTGGGAGCTAACCAGTGGTAGTGTCTAGCGTGGGCCGACATGTAGGTAGCTAGAAATAGAAGTGAATTTGGTGAATGAGGCCCCCTCCCTCACCTGTAGCTGAGATGTGCCCTATAGCTACGCCCTACATGGCCTGCTTAGAGGGCCAAGGGCCGAGTAAAGTAGAGGAGAGAGGGCAGATGTTTATGAAAACATAATGAAAAACAAGGCCTGCGAAGGCTGATTTGGATGTATGAATGAGGTAGGCATATGAAGGCCGGTGTAGGCCTACCAAGGCCAGTTTAGGAGTTGTAGAAAGCAAGTTGATTTGGACTAGCTATTAAAAGGTTGAAGCTTATTAGATTTAGCCTGAAATCCACAAAATATTCTACTCTATCTGATGCACTCATAATCCATCTGATTTACATATCCCTTTAACAATATTAGCAGCTGAATTTTATGTTTATTACATCATATCACGAGACCTGATGATAGGGGAGTGTTTGTAGAGAGGGGGGAGGGAATAAGCAGAAGTCCAGAGCTATTGTTTGATCACTGGATAAGATTAACAGCACACCCCTTTCCTCTCACTGACTCAGAAGCAGACACCTTGCATCATTCACTGCAACCATACTGCCCTATTAAATTGGGGCTAAGTTTCAAAACGTAGCACGTATTGCAAAATGTAGGACTTTTTGCTATTAAATTACCCCACAGTCGACTTGCGTGTTAAAACGCAGGCTGGCCGAAAAATTGCTACGTGACAGGGAATGTTGAACTTCGCAGCCCGCAAACCCTTTCATTTGTCAAGCCCGTACCCCTTGCGTTCCAATTTTGCTATTAAATTGCAAAGAAGTCACATGTGAGCTAGCCCGTAACACGCCAATGGAGGCCAAAGCCCAATGTGTGCTCCAGAGCACCTGCAAAGGCTCTGAAAGCCCTTACGTGTGTGCCCGGAGCTTGTAAAAAGACCCCCACTCCGGCCCCCAAACCTCCCTCCGGCCCCTAAACCTCCCACCTGCTCCCTGTATATAACCCCATGCTGCAGGGGTCCTGATTGGGACCCCAGCCGCATTTCAAAATTCAAATTTCCCACCTCACGGGCCCTTAAAGGACCGCGCTAAATAAAAAATTAACTCCTGCTGCGGGGGTACTATAAGTACCCCTCACACCTAAAATTAACCCCATCACTCATGGGGGTCTATCTAGACCATCATGAGCCTCTAAATAATCCTATCAGTCCCATAAGGGTCTATACAGACCTTTATGGGACAATACTTAACCCCTATAAACACTATAAGTGCCATGAGAGACCCTCTACACTATTAACCCCCCCCCCTCTACGCTATTAACCCCCTCTACACTATTACCCCCTACACTACCTACCTAACCCCTAATAAAAATCCCTAGCACCCCACTAATTACTACAAAACAAAAAAATACAGAAAATAAAAAACATACTTTACAGAAAATGAAAAAGCCGATATTACAGTAAAATAAAAAAACATACATTACATACAATAAAAAGCCCATAATTACACCTAGAACAACGCCCTTACTAAACCTAGAATAGGGTAAATAAGACTACTTACCTTGCCCAAATGCCCCTCCACCGACGATGGTCTTCTGTGCTTCATCCCAGACAAGGGCCCTCCATTAATATTTTCAGACTCGGCAACCGTAGGAAAAAAATAAACATTACAATTAATAAATACATAAATACAACATATAAAACAGTATATTCTAAAAAGAACACTTACCAATCAAAAATGCCCATCCAGCAATGCCCCCGTCCTCCTAGAAGCCTTCGCAGGCAGGGCCCCTGCAAAAAAAGCAGACATTCTTAAAAATTAAAACAACTAACAAGCTTCTATCTGGTTGAGCTCCTCACTGCAAATAAGGGTTCTTGCGCATGCTCCGCTTAAAAATTAGAAATGGCGCCTTCCCATTGGCTGAAAATGCTGTCAATCATATTTCAGCCAATCAGAAGGTGCAAAGGTGTGAGACAATCGAAACGGGATATAGGGGTGTATTGGCTGATGTAACTGTCAATCATTTCTAATCCTGTCAGAAGGCACTATTGCCTTCAGCCAATCAGAATGGGATACACCCCATGGGGTGTATCCCATTGTGATTGGCTCCAAGCATCTGCGTCTTCTGATTGGCTGTTGTAACTGTCAATCAGATTGCAGCCAATCAGTTAAGTATTGTCCATACAGGTCTGTATAGACCCTTATGGGACTGATAGGGTTAATTAGAGACTCAAGTGGGTCTAGATACACTCCGTGAGTGATGGATGAAGGTGCTGTGGGGTACTTTAGGGACCTGCAAGGTGTGACATTTTGAAATGTAGCTGGGGTCCTGGTCGGGACCCCCGCTGCATGGATTAATATGGGGACACTGTGGGGGTCCCGATGGGGAACCCCAGCATAGGGGGGTTACTTTTAGGTGCCGCACGGCCTTAGTGTTTAACTGCTGCAGGGTCCCAATCGGGACCCACACAGCAAGGGCTGACGTTGGGAGTCTGCTGGGAATCCTACAGGCTTTAATTGGCCATTATGGCAATCTGCTTTGCCATTGGCTAAGTTTAACCCGTCACTACGGGTTAGACTAATTGATCCCGGTAACGGCAACGTGTGACTGACTGGGCGAAGATTTATCCTCTCCCGTTACTCGCATGTCCTTCCAATTTAATACCAACGTAACCCGGTAGATTTTCGAGCACGTAGGCCTTAAGAGCTACAGGTTGGAGTTACTGGCCTTTCAATTTAATAAGGCTGATAGCTTTCCAAAAATGTAAATGCCCTTATCACACAAACAGCTTCCATGGATCCCTCCAAAGTCCTGCAGAGGCATACATTTTTTTTTCAAATTTTTTCTACTTTATAATGCTTTTAGTCTGACTTTTCAAACATATATTTGTTTTTTTTAGTGTGATGTGATCCAGTAAATATTGGTTGACGCCAAGCATTTATTTCTGCCGCATGTTTTTGATAACATATTGGCTTTAGCTCAGAGTGTTTCACTTCAATATCATATGTGAAATATATAATGGCACACAGAAACATTTTGAAGTACACCTTTTGATCTTTACCACTTAAAAATTCTGATTGATTTTAAAAGTCTATTCCTCACAAACACAACTGGACCCTCATCAAGTCCACACAATTACACCTAGATCCTACCAGGTCCATGTCTAATATACATAAATACAGTAAAACCGTAATTTAGCTGTATCTGTGTGAATTATACATTAATCCCTGCATATTATGTATTTGTTAGTTATGCAGTATCCAGGTATAATTGTGTGACTTTGATAAGGACAATAATATATGTTTTTGAATTATAAATGGGGTCCGTGGGATCTGGAGTTCCTTCCATTTTTTGGCAATTTTGATTGAATGTGAGGTCCTTTTTGAACAACTAAAACACAACCCCTTGCAATTTTTAGATATTGAAATCTATCAATTGAATTGCTTTTACAGATCATACAATTACCACTAAACTCCATCATACTTTCATTTGGAAGTTGGAAATTTGCTAAAATTGTGTGACAAAAACATACATATATGTGCAAGTGTGCAAAATAGTGCAAGTATATGAAACAAATTAATGGGAATGAGTGTGAGAAGAAGGCATAACACATGTACACAAGTACCATTTTTTGCCAAAAAAAAAAAAAACTCCTTCCTGATCTTAGACAAAAGGCATTCAGTTATACAGCACCACTCAGACCCACCTAAGAAAAGTACTGATGTCCATATTTGTTGAAAATAAACAATATTTTCTATCATGCAGTAGCTGAGCATAATATATGGCACTGATTGTGCAGGTGTTGTGATAAAGCCCTACCTAATAAATTTAGGTTTGATAAACTCCAGGCAGCAGCCTAGTTTATGAAATGTTAATTTTACGTCTATCTCACTTTCAACAGTTCAGATATCTTCAGAAATGTGTTATGAAATCAATTAAAACTGAGATCGATTTAAGATACTTTAGGGATTTCTAATCTTGTTTAGACATTTGCCCTTTAAGGTCCAAAAACCTATGGCGAGGCATTGCTCAACTGGTTGTAACCTCTTACAATCTGAGCAAAATACTCCAGTGACCTGTACTTTTATTGTGGTATTATTGTGGTCAGCCTTTCCGTTAATTTGATGTCCCTAATTTTCCCTAATTTTTCATCATCTCTCTTTGTCTCCTCCCAATTCCTTTCTTTTACTTTTGTAAGCTTTCCAATGGAGCTCCCAGAGAAATCCTTGAAAATATCTTGCTTTGTTACACTAGTTGGTATATATGGACCTTTGAGACTCGTCATTGTTCTGTGCTTTTCTAGTTCTGCCTCTTGTGATATTTTGCAAAGGTGGCTGCAACTGCGTAGAAATCTGTGCATGTGGTGAGCGAAAACATGCTGATGACCAGATTAAATCAGGCAGAGAGACACATTCTGACCTAACATACAGTATATTTGACATGAATCTGGCAGGATCTAGGTTTTGTAAACTAGCTATGGATCCAGACGTGAGTATTAGAAATTTGTGTGGATCTAACGAACCACAAAATAAGTACTATTTTGCATTATTATGCATGTATTTACATAGTTTTAATTGTATGCGATGGTGCTAGCAGTGCTTTAATTATTTCCAGTACCCCTACAGGGGTGATCTTGTATTAGGCTAAACAGACTTTGACCCTATTAAAATCCAAATTTGCTACAGTTACAGAGAGATTAAATTGAACAAGCCTGCAACAACTCATGGTTAGAAACAGCCAATGGAATCTTGGTCCGATCATGACTGATGGTTTCTGTTTCTAACCATGAGTTACGGCCTTGCGCCAGTGATCATGTTCAAGCTTGCAAATGCTACTTTCTATAGCATGGTTTGCGATGTGCGCTATCGGGCCGGGACTTGCATACGTCCTACTTCGATCGAGTTGCGGCCTCTGAATTGAATGAGGCTCATAATGTTTATATGATTCAATTAAAAAACAAAACAAATTTAAAATACTACCATAGATTTTGCATGAAAAGAGATTAAGTAAAACGTGTAAAGTTCCTATGAGACTAACAGGAAGTGCCTCTTTGTACACAGAGAAATCAGTGTTATGTCAGTCTTATTGATATGTAGGACTCATTGGTAGCAGGTATGACTGTTACACCTATATGCCAGCAGGTTGCCTGATGGAAGCAAACTCCTAAGGGTAATTAAACATTCAAAGCAGCTTATTCTCCTCCAGGACCCTAATTAAAAATATATAAACAATGTGAAACTTTATTATTTAATAAATCATTTGTGATACAGTAATAAGGTAGGATTGGAGGTAAGAACTTGAAAGCCATTTCTGCCTAAAAGTATAAAAATGGTTAATTTCTGTTAATAATAATTAATTGTATATATCCATATTATGGAAAAGTTTTAATTTCGCCTATAAATTGTGACCTTTCCTTTATTCCTGTAAATTAAAATAATGCTTGCTTTGGCATGATGTGCCTTTCGCCTGCGGATCTTCCTAGCGGGCTGGTTGAACCAAGTGGCTACTCGTCTCTTCCTGGGTGACTTAAGGGTCAGTAAAACAATCATTTGCCTATCCAGTCTGATGCTGTCACATAACCATGAAAAAAATGGTTCTTCACAGTTAAGGCATTTTGCTACCAAAGGAGGTTGTGACAGCAGAATTGATAGATAACTTTAAAAAAGAAGTTGGATATATTTTTTAACAAAAAGAGTATTCAGGGTTATCTTGGATAACTAGAGAAGGAGAAGTATTGATCCAAGGAGTAATCTAATTGCAAGCATTTGGGACCAGAAATGATTCCCCCCCAATGAGGCATTGTTTTAATTGGGTTTTGTTTGCTTGCCTTCTTCTGGATCAATTAACAAGAAATCCATATTACAAGGATTAGAAAAAATCTAAAAAGGTTGAACATATTTTTCAATGTCAATTCTTATGTTACTAAGTAACGTTTCTTCCATGTTCCACTGGTACATTTTCGAAAGAGTTTAGCACTGTTTTATACTGTATGGGGCACTAAGAAGCCATAATCACCACCTTATTTTCCAAATGAGCTAGCAACATATGCTAAATTGGCATCTGTTGAGCAAATTATTTGCTTGCTATGTAATGCCGACTAAAAATGTTTTCCTGTGACATTAATAACACCTGGCAGTGTTGAAGCAGGTCTCAAGCTAGTCAATTTCTTTGTAAACTATGGAAAATAGAGAACGTGGGATTTTTGTCAGGCCTATGGGACATTGTTCACTGTTAGACAAAACACTGGTAATTAAACAGATGCTTATTTAACAGGGAACTGTGTTATAACAATTTTCATTGAAGTTTGTATTGAAAATGTGACATGTTAATATGTGTCAATGCCAGCTACTCATTGTGTTATATCATATATGATCTCGGGTTCCATAAAGTGTCTCCAATAGGCACCTTCCAGCAAATCATAAATGTTTTTACCCATTTATTAGTGACTTCACTCCCATATTTCTATAGGGTTGATAAGAAAAAAATAGTTTACAAAGAATGTAAAGTTAAATTATGCAACCTTAATCAGGACCCCCTACTCTGCTAGAGCATTCATCGCCCCTTCATAGCCCCTTCATATGATCCAAACAGAGACTATCCCATCTTCCACAAGATGGGCAAACAAGGAAGTGGGGATCAGCCAGCCACACAGCTCCTCTAAGGTTCCCACAATAATGAGACTTATAAGAGCCATACACAGGATCAATGGACTGCAAGGGGGATTTTAAATTGTAACAAACCCACTAATAGAGGGAGGTGCCCTGTATATTACCAGGTTCTTTGAAACACTGGTCCATTCAATAATTAACTATCAATGTGGTATCTGTTTAAGTCATACACCCTTGTAAAAGGGAACCCCAAACACTTATCTGAAACTAATATTCCCTAACAATATCCATGCATGAGAACTGTGCCTTTTCCCACCAGCTTTAAGTTCAACCATGCAAGTATATAAATATGCAATAATCACAGTACAGGTACATCTGACAATGTCACAAGGAGACACATGGCTAGACCACAGTCCTTTTCCCATTTATATCACAGACAAGTATTATGTACATAGTTCAGCCCTGTGACCTCATATATATTATGAATTAATTTTCTAACTTAGAACATGCACTATGAATAGTTTTTCAACATTGTGGTTGTAGTGTTATAAGGCCAGTATTAGCCGTATTTGTGTATATATAACAATCTGTTATACTAATTGTACTTAGTAGCTGGATTTAGGACCACCTGCTGTTATCCGGGTAGCATAGAAGAGTCATAAAAGCTGTACTCTTTATTACAATATAGACTTTTGACTCTTTCATATGTACCAACAGAACTATATTATCACTGAGGAAGCTGTGTACACCACAGCGAAACGCGTTTGTTCATTTATTTATTTGTGCATTTCGGTATATATTATACTGTATATTAGCATTTTTTATCGCTTTGGATTGTATTGCTTCATCATTGTTTTTACAAGACCTAAATTCCGACCCAGAGGTCGAAGAATTCTGTAAAACAAAAATAAACTGGAATTTTTATATACGATTGTGTATGTTCTTTGTATAACGAGAACTATATCAATACATAATCTCACACACAAGATTGGAAAGATCATAGACCAATAACTACACTCCATCCAGCCACACAGATTCACCGAACATCTAGGTACTGGTCAGGAGCATTTGCGCTTCTCCAACCACAACTCTGCGATTTCTACACTCTAATATTGGGCATCTCTATGAATGGTGGCCCCAGAGAAGCAGCTGTCTCCTTTTATTTACCAGAACAAATCATTGTGTCAATCATTTTTTTATTTTTTTATTCTCTTTTCTACAAAATCCATTTTACATACCATCATATATTTATATATGTAATCCACATAACAAAAAATAAAAAAATCCAGTAAAAAAAGAAACAAAAAAACAGAAATACACATAAGCAAAGCAGAGTATGGATATAAATTTCAGTTATTTATTCTATCTATATATCTGTCTCACCCCCCCCCCGATGGGACATTCTTTTTATTCCAATTTATGGCAATAAGCCATTTAGAGACGGACAAAATATGGACTACAATAAACATTGATGTGGAACTCCAGTTCGTCTGGGAACATGTGGAACAATATAAATTCTTGAACCAGGGGCAATTCACAATTGGTTATCATAAACATTTGTTTACTTGTATTTGTTCATTGAGCAGTTTTTACCAATACCACCACCAGATACCACAACCAGATACCACCTTTGAACTATTTTAAAGTATGCCTCTCTCACATTTGTACATTTTATTACTCTATCTGTTAGATCAAAGGCTTTAAAACAGTCTTTAATCTCCCATTCCTGTTATAGCTCTCTTTCCCAATCTAACATTTTGGATGTTTTTGTTGTTTCAGAAATATTATTTATAATTTTGAAACAACATGTTATTGAAAGTTCTTTATCCCCCTTATTAATTTTATCCCCCTTATTAATTTATGCTTCAAATTTCGTAGGAGGTCTTATTGCTAAATTGTCGAAGTCAGGATTTTTCAATTCTAGTTTAGCCACATACCCAGAGGAATATCATATTCTCTCCTCAAAGTTTTAAAAGATTTCAAAACACTATCTGAGTAAAAATCTATTAGATTTTTTAAATTCCACACTTCTCATTGTAATTTCTGTACAGTAGTAGGAAGATAATGTAGAGAGAATATTGGGCCATGTGGAGATGGGAATGGTATTACTTTCTATCTTTTATTATATTTATACCATCTTTGTAAACAAGATGCGATTACCATAGGTAGCTTTTTAAGATATTTTTTTATTATTAATTCTTTTTTAAAGTATATTCTAGATTTATAGCTTCCAAAAGGGCATTTTCTATTCTTTTTAATTTTTTTTAAATAATTTTTATTTTGCCATATTGTAATATGCCAAATATTAATCGCTTCTGAATAAGACATTAAATTAGGAGCTGCCAACCCCCCTCTGGCCAATTGTCTTTGAACTATATTCTGCTTTATTCTTTTGTTTTGATTAATAAATCTATCAACAACTGGTTGAAATCTCTTTAATATATACTTTGAGGTTATAACAGGAATAATCCTCAAAGTATAGGTGATTTTTGGTAAAATGGACATATTTATTGCTGAAATTCTTACATACCATGGGCCTCATTCAATTGCGATTTGGCCAATTGAATAGGGCTCTATATAAGCAGATAGCATATTTTTTTACAGAAGTTTTTAGTTAGTGAACTTCTATCTAAAAGCAAGGTCTTCACTAACTAAAAACTTCTGTAGAAAAAAATGCTATATGCTTATATAAAGCCCTATTCAATTGGCCAAATCACAATTGAATGAGGCCCCAAGATAGGATTATTTTTTTCCAATCATTTAATAAATTATAAATATGAATAAAAAATTTGTTGAAGTTGTTTTTAGCTAATCTTTTTATAGTCAACCTAAAGTCTATACCAAGATGTGTAAATCCACCTCCATTCTGGTTATATTGATATTTTCTTTTTAAGATATTATAAGCATCTTTAGCAATATTCATTAAAAACTTTTCAGTTTTTGAGGTGTTCATTTTAAAATAGGATAAACCACTATAGTATTATGTACATTCATGTAAATGTTTTAGGGAATGTAGTGGATTAGTTATTGTCATCACAATATTATCAGCAAATATTGTCAATTTATTCATAATATTATCGGTTTTGATACCTTCAATCTGTTTTGTATTTCTAATTAACACAGCCAATGGTTCTATTACCATGGCAAAAATTATAGGAGAGAGGGGGCAACCCTGTCTTGTACCATTCTTAATTTCAAAATTTTCGGATTTATAATCCATAGATATTACATGAGCCGTAACACTTTTATATAAAGCTTGGATTGCCACAGAGACAAATTTACCTAATCCAAATTCCTTCAGTACTAGATGTAACAAATACCACTTTACTCTTCTCTTTATTTTCTCTTTATTCTGAAGTAATCTTGGAGATCTATCATTTTTTATGTTGTCAGTTTATTGTCGGGATTTGATGAAGCCTGTCTGGTCAGTATCAATTAATGTTGTTAATAGGGGGCTCTATCTAGTCAATCTTTATTGGACGATAATTTCTGCAGTTTGTAGCATCTTTCCCTTCTTAATAATTATTGCAGCATCTAATCATTTCAGAGATGCCTTTCCTGTATTATATTTTTCAGTAAAACATTTCATTTAGTCCTCTAATTATAGATGGTGCAAAAATGTTGCAATATAAATTAGAAAAGCCATCTGGACCAGGGGCATTATTAAGCTTTAAAGATTTAATAGCTTGCTGAATTTCTTGCGTTGATATATCGCTTTCTAAATTCAATCTTTGTTCTTCCTTTATTTTGGGGAGTTTAAGTTTACTTAAGAATTCTTGAATTTGTATTAAAGAAGGTTTATTGACTAACCTATTATCCTCTAAGTTATATAGGGATTTGTAATAATTGCTGAATAGCTTTTATTTGGATTTGAGTGATCTATACCTTGTTGATCTTTTAATTTATCTATTCTCTTATATTCCAAACTATGTTTTAGCTTATTAGCTAATAATTTACCAGATTTGTTGCTCAAATTAGATATCTTTTGCTGAAATTTCCATAATATATTAAAAGAAATTGCAATTTTTTTTAATGTTTGCTTAAATTTTACTTATCTCTGTAATCATATTTGGATCTATTGAAATCTTATTCATTTTTTCTAGATCATTTAATGAAATGTATAGATGTCTCACAAATAATCCTTTTCTTTTTATTATATAATGATCATATAGGCTTTGTGAGAGTTCCATATTGTAGCTTTGGCGTTTCTATTCAGTTTAAAAAAAAACTAAAAAATGTTATTTAATTTTTGTCTGTTTTCTAAGGTTTTAAAGACTCTCTTCAAAATCTTGGGACCTCTTTTTTGTAAAGAGTTCATTTGGATTTTAATCATTGCATGGTCTGCCCAACCAATTGACCCTATTTCTGTCTCCATGATTTTATCTATAATATTATTACTCCCTAGGAAATAGTCTATTCTTGTGTAAGTGTGATGTCTATGGTAGAAATATTTATAGACTCTTTCCTTCATGTGATATACTCTCCAAGCATCATACAGATTAAAAGTTCTCAAACTTTTGAGAAAGTTATTTGCTTTTCTAATTAAAGTTTTGTCTAAAGAAGGATTCTTAGACACATTTCTATTGAGATTTGGGTCCAAGCACATATTAACATCTCCACATATGATTACTGATCCTTGCTTTATTTTTTTAATTAAATATTTAAGATTTTATTCATTACGGCAGTAAAACATGGAGGTTACATAGCAATCAATTAGGTTTAGGGGTCTGATATGCGATGGGACACGCAAACCCTCAAAATACAAAATAATAAAAAATAATGCCAATACTCTTCTAGTCCATATGGGTCCGATGGGCTTGAATGAGTTATGATCGGACCCACATTCCAGATATAATGCAATATTGATAAAACCTTAAATATGATATTCTATTACATGCGAGTTCCATTATATGTATTAACACATTGATTGCCAGGATCGATATAACACGTAAATTAAACATGAAATCAAGTATTTTATGGGGTTGATTATGGTGTGCTATTAACTCTAAGACCTAATATCACTTAAAAGTACAGTAGATTGTTTATATATGCATTTACAGTGCTCTGTACATGTCATTAAGACCTTTGCGAGACCTCCTTGGTACCAGTAACTTGTGGTTCGATTTGTGCCATTTGAGGGCTTGACGGAGTGGTTAGTGAGGGGCAATCGGAGCAATTGAATAACGATTTGTGATTTTAGCATTTAGAAGTCATGAAAGATCAAAGGCTTGGAGGGACATTAACTAGATTTTTGAACAATCGCAATGGATCGTAATGAATCACAGCTCGGAGCCCATAACTCGATCAGAGCCAGCAAATGGAAACCATTTGAATAGCAAAATAAGTTACACACTCCATGTGCGAACCCAGATCTGCTGAATGCCTCAATTGAATGAGGCTCATAGTTGCCCCCCTCTCTCCTCCATATCTATCTCTGCCTTGCACAAATAACAATACACAAAAGACTCAGCATACAGATCCAAAAATCACAAAAAAACTATTATATTCACAAATAAATTACAACTGAGATTATCAATCTCCTTCACCTCCCTAGGCACTATGAGCCTAATTCATCTCGCTGTATATAGGTTGTATGTCTGCGGGCTTGCTGCAGGCTTACGGTCTGCTTTAATTACGGTGCTATTCAGTTGAACAAGCCTGCAAGTTATGGTCTGAAAGACAAAACTGTAAACCATAGACCTGTACGTAGCATTTCAGGGCAGGTACCTGATCAATTAAGCAAGGTCATAACTACCCATTTAGAAACAGCCAATAGAAAATGAGACAATCATCATTAGGTCAGTAAAACATGGAGGTTACATGTCAATCAATTAGTGTTTGGAGGTCTGATATGCAATTGAGCTCTCAAGACCGCAAAACCCAAAATAATAAAAATGAATGCCAATACCGTTCTAGTGCATGTGGGTTTCCTGATATGTATTAACTCATTGATTACAGAGATCGATATAATCCCAAAACTAAACATAAAAAAATATTATTTTTGATTGCGAATTTGCGAGTTTGAGACTGTTGTGCAATTAATTTGAATGTCTTTCATCGCTTTCCTCATCATTTACAGTGCAGTATTGATTTTTTATTTGCTGTTACAGTGCTACGGATATGTCTTTAACCCCTTGCGGGTCCTCTCTAGTACTCGTAGGATTTTCTACATTTGCCGTTTACGGGTGTGAAAACATTTGCGGGATTGAGGAATTGTAGCAATTGAATAGCAATTAGCTATTGTAACTCTTGCGGACTTGAAAGATCAAAGATTTAAATGGGGTGTAAGTTCCGGTTGTAACAACCGCAAGAATTTCAAGCCCATAACACATTGCCCGTTTGCGGCTAGCAAAAAAATGCCAATTGAACATCAAATTAACTTACGTCTTCCATTACGTGCTACTATAACTTACAATTGCTCAATTGAATGAGGCACTATGTTTGTGATAGCGAGTGCTATATTTAAAAAACAAGCAAACTAGCAAGAGAGGGGTGCTACGTTAGCTATTACAACTATACAAGTATATGGAATGATAATTTTATCTTATAAAAATTAGGCTTTAATCCAGCTCTCTCTAATTGGCTAGTATTCTTTTATGTGAGTCGAGTTAATAATTGGCGAATATTGCATTCTTTCTAAAGCTTTACTCCCTCGCTCACTGATTTAATTATAGATGTTTGATTTTCCTTAAAGACTAGTGATTTTGTTGGAAACCCCCATTTGTATACTATCTTTTCTTAGTATTGGACCACTTTTTGGTACAGATGGAATCATTGTGTGAATCATTTTGCAAATATTAGAAATATTTGAGTAATGTATCAGGCAAGGTTGCCTTATAGGTACTCTTTAAGAACTTGCCACATTTTGTTGTGATCCACACAGTAAAAAGGCTTTAGAATAGAGGTAAATGTTTTTCTGGAACTCTCCTGCTTTATATATTATCCATCGGACATTGGCAATTTGAACTCTTGTGCCTCTGCACAACCCAGCTTCCACATCTTCATAATTAGCTTAGTGCTACAAATATATAAGTATGCTACAACTATTCATTTTAACTAAGATTTTGACTTTCATTTAGATTAGGATTTGATATCTGTGCTTTTCATTTCGAGACACATTCATACTGTGATTTCAGATTGTTACTGTTTTATCTTGAGGAAGTGCTAAAGGTTAATTGGGAAGCTTTTCACATAGTCACAATTTAAAATGAGGTTATTAAGAGAAGGTGAAAGTTTAAATATTTTATTTATAATTTCCCAGAAGTAAAAAAAAAAAGCTGTCATTGCTAAATATGATCTAGATAACTTGTTTATTGTGTATAATTCATTGAAATAATTCATTAAAATGTTCTCCATTAGGTAAATCAAAAGCTAAATAATTGGGGCACTGGTGACCTAGAGAAAATATCTTTAAAAAGCTGAGCAATGTGAAAACGGATATGTATGTATTACAAAGATGCAAGATCAGGATGATACTGTACAAAAGCATCAACATTTGAAGGGACAAAGAATATCCCATCATGCATGGAGGAGAAACAGAGTCAGAACAGAAACCTTTAAATATATTAAGAGATTTACTTTACCACTTTAGTTCAATATATATAATATGCTCTATTGATGAATTACACTTGATAGGAGGCAAATTATTTTTACAAAGTGAAGAAAACAAGTGCCGTCACTAATTTATCAGGTATGATATGCTGTTAAACATTATTGGTGTCAGACTTTGGGGAGATTCATTAAGAATGGCTGCAATATATCACAGCTTATTGTAGCTCATCACAGCAGACCTCTTCACACTAGTCCGTAAAATTAATTTATCAAATGATTTCCCTGATGAGCTCAATAAATCTCCACCTTCACTTTTTCTTTGAATTGCTAGTGATTGCAGTTGAGCATGCACAGCATTTGGTGCAAAGAGTAATTTAGTCTTCAACTTAAAACCACTAAAATCTGAATAAAGTTGTCATCTTAATCACCATTACAATGTATAACGTATTTTATTATATTAATATAGTATTAAAATATATTGATAATTCCACTTACGCATAATTTGGGCTTTCTATTTCCCACTATATTCAAAGTCATTTTGCCATTACAAGCCCTCCCTTGATAGCAAAACCTCCATTCCATTCTGCTAGTGTTACAGTGGCAAATTAATATACAACATAGGCCCCAACATGCTTTGTCTTTGCATTCGTTTGATGTCACCGGTGGAATTGCAAGGCCAAGTGAAATACATGGAAGTGGGCATGCATGGAGCTTTTACTATCAAGGAGGCCTAATAATAGAAAAATGGCCGTGGAAAATAAGTAAGTGAGATAAGTGGTATTATCTCTTTATTTGAGTAATATATCAATAGAGGGAAAGTACAGAGAAGGGCAACAAAACGAATAAGGGCAATGGAGGGGCTAAGCTATGGAGTAAGACTAACCAAATTAAACTTATTTTCTCTAGGAAAAAGGCATCTGATAGAGGATATGATTACCTTATATAAATACATCCAAGGTCAATATAAGGCTTTGTCAAGTGAACTTTTTGTGCTTAGGGGTTTTCAACTGTCAAGACGACAATTCTTGAGGTTAGAAAGAAAAAGATTCCACCTTAAAGAAAGAAAAGAGTTCTTCACAGTAAGGGTGGTTAATATGTGGAATTCTCTACCAAAGGAAGTGGTTACAGTGGATTCAACAGATAGTTTTAAAAAGGGATTGGACTTAATTTTGAATAAAAGGGGCATTCAGGGTTATCCTGGATAACTGATTGCCAGTATCTGGGGTCAGGACGGAACTTTATTTTTTCCCCCTTTTGAGACAATTGCCAATGTTTCAATGGGGATTTTTTGTTCTGTTTGCCTTCCTCTGGATCAATTAGCAATTTACAATTAATCTGCATGCTACAAAGATCAGAGATCTTAAAAGATTGAACTTGATGACTAAAAGTATTTTTTACAACCTCAATTGCTCTATAACTATGTTATAAAATGGAATTGATTAAAGTAAAACATTTTTTTCAGATACAGCGGTCATTTAAAGTTAATTTAATTTTAGTTATTCCTAGAGAAAAGTTATTACTGAATTATATTTGTTCTATATCCATGTGTTTCCTGTTTTAATAGAAGCTGGCAAGTTAATTGTAACTTCTGCTAATATAAGAACAAATAAATACATATATGCATAATTGTTTGTGTATCTCTAGACAAATAACAGATTGTAAAATGTATTATAATTATGGGAATGGGACAATTGCAAGGCTTCAGGTTGTGATGTTGGGTAACGACATCTTTTTTTTTCTTTCTTTTTTTATTACATGTACAAGACATAAAAAAACATAAAATACATACACAACTTACATACAATACATACTAATAGTTGTCACGTAACCGCATCTTGAAACCAATCAAAGGACCTGCAGTGTCAAGATATAATAACAGAAACATGCTCCAACTCAAAAGAAGTTTCAAGTCTTCTAGGATGCTTTGGGAAACGCATGTTCTGCAAAGACTCTAAGCTCAAAACAGGGTCCTCCATTTTTGGAAGGTTGTTAATGCTGTATTTTTCCTTGTTTTTTATCCCCTTTATTGCGCTACAGAATATGTTGGCGCGTTACAAATAAATAATAATTAATAATAATAATAATAATAATAATAAAAGAAAAACACTTTAACTGTCCTTAGCAGTCAAGGAAAAGACCACCTGAATAATCCCTCCATGTCAAAGTCATGCCATCCAACTCTAAAATATTCCCTGTATGTATGGCTCCACATACACAATTAGTTTAATTCTCCAGAGAACTACTTATTTCACTAGCACCAGACAAGATGGGGCAGTCCTACACTCCTTCACTAATTAGGCACTTCTAGCTGTAGCTGTACCTATATTAGTCATCCTTCTCTTCAGACCACTTCCCACCACACAAGGAATCAACATTTCCTACAGGTACCCCTCTTGTTCAATACAGTCTATCAGTATATCTCAGCTAGCCTATTTCAACTTGCTCAATCAAAAACGTCACTGGATATCATGGGTGTAGGAACTTGGGGTGGGATGGAAAAATCCCCCCCCCCCAATATTATTCAATGTGTGTGTTTATGTGTAGAGAAGCAGTTGTGTGATATTTTTATACTATATGCAGTATCCCCACAGATGTTTTTTGGGCTCCTACACCCATGCTGGGTATCACAGATTGTCGAGACACCTAAAGGACATTAATAGTGTATGCTTCAGAAAAGCCTCCCATGCCCAACAACATTTTACCATGGTTTCATATATTGCTCATTCTTTAGTACTCCTCCCAGGTGTCCCAATTCAACTAGAGTTTGCCCTTCTTCCTTGAGATGGCCACCTACCACGCATAGACCCCACTAGTTCTCTTTTTGCAAGTGCTAAATACACAGGATATAGCTGTAGCCCCCTCCTACATTGCATAATAATCTCATTATGCAAAGTTTTTTAATAAATCTCTTTTTGTTATTTCCCTCCACTACGTGTATGTATGTATGTATTTGTATAACATCCGTGAACACAAACCTTTTAAATGGTAAATTAGAGTGTCATTCAGGGAGGTATGAGTAGATTTTTTTCTGAAATAACCAATGAATATTGATTGACACATGGGAGTAAATGTGAAAGTGCTTATGGTAGGGAAAATTCTAAGTGGCTGCTGCAGGGACTAATGTGAATGCCAGTGGGTGTTTTTCCCCCACCAGGATGGGAACCACCACCAGAGGAGTCAGGCTGCTGTGACTTGCATGAAACACATATTACATATTATGTCACATATTATTTGTCACATTATAAATACTGTTCGATGTATAAATTATGATAATAATAATATTTTTATGAAAACCGTAGAACTGTTATATCATTGCAGTAAACCTTTTAATTAACATAACAAAGCAATCAAAATTGGTAGTTTCCTAGGGCCTAACACCAAAATTCATAAATGGATGTCCCTTTGATATCAGTTATCTAATGTGGACAATAATAGGTATTCCAAATAATAGGTATATCCATATTATGGGATATAGATTTATAAAATTTTTGGGTATATCTTTAGCCCAGATTAATATTCATTTCTGTCTCCCAACATTTTGCACGTACCATTAATCGTCTCCATTAGATTACTGATATCAAAGGGACATTCATTTATGTTTTTTAACTAGCGGCGTTGTTTGTTAAGCTTTAATAAAGACTACCTATATTTGTTTTATTATAAATCTTTTAATTAAACTAAAGTTCTGAAATCACGCATATAAAACATTAACTAAAAATACTTTATGCCACAGGTTTGGCCCCTGCTAATGTTGGTTATTTGCTACAAACTTCATAAGCATCTGAAGTTTTTTAAATTGTGCTGTAGTTTTTTTTAGACCTAGGTCCAGAAGGATTTTTATTGGTTTAAGACAGATAAGCAAAGTCCAAGCAAATCCGGCTCAGTAAGCACACAAAAGACAGGGGATAAGCCAGGTGAATGTGGTCAATGCCATATGGGGTCAGTATTCAGGTGGCAGATTTACAATGGTTAGGGACCTCTGTGTACAAGATAACTTATCCATCCACATTTAATGGTGAACATTTAGATATGGAGCAGACAGAATCGCTTGTTAAGCCTTATCCAATATATGTAATCTGTTGAATTCATAATTAATATATAAATCACATAGAATGCATTGGTGTTCATGTGACTTATGTGAATATTACATATCATAAATAAACTCTGCCTCCAGTGTAAGCAGTAATTGTCTCACGGCCCATGAACAATGACTAAAAAAATAAAGGAGTACAACATAAAAAAGACATTCTATTTCTAGTCCTGCTAAAACTCAGTGTTATTCTGACAACTGCAGAGGATTTTACTAAAAAGCAATAGCTGTGTGATAATTATTCCATGAAGGCTGCCAAGTTTCATTTGCAGGAAATTAAAACTATCATGGAAAAATGAAAACCTTGGAATACACTCCAAGATCAGACCGGATCAGGTATCATTACTTAGCAGTTTCATTATTACTTGGATGCTGCAGTATAGCCTTCCTGCCTGCAAAATATTACAGTGAAGTTTTAAAATGAAAGCACAGAAAGATGAATACTGCATTAGCAGGTAATAATTACGGTACATATTTGAAATATGAGTAGAGCTATTCTTCTTGTCCAGTGGCGGCTGGTGACTTTTCAAGTTGGAGGGGCGACAGGGCGAAACATAGCCACTCCCCCTTTTCAAGCCACACCCATTTTTATAACTCCTCCCCTGATGTCATAATGACCTTTATAAGCCCCGCCCAATGACCTTATACTTGTAAAGCCCATTGAAATACATGATCAGCAATGCAGAAATGTCAAGAAGTAAAGTAACAATGTGTTAAATTCATTGGTATACAATATAGATTGAAAAAACTCATGTGACAAGACTACAGCAATATCATAATTGCACCTATACGTATTAACAGAAAAATTAAAGGAGTGACACCTACCATTAGTCGGGTCTTCTTCTCAGGGTATTCACGTTCATTAAGTTGACCAACGAGTAGAAACAAATCTGCAGCCACATAGGATTTGCACCTGGGGTTGAAAGAAAACAAGCAAATCAATCAGACCATTCAAGAACAAAACCATACTTAAAAAACATTAAACGACCAAGTGGAACCATATAGGCCACAAAAATACCTTAGAAGACCAAGTGTGACCATAGGCCCCAAACATACCTTAGAAGACCAAGTGAAACTATGTAGGCCCCAAACATACCTTAGAAGACCAAGTGGAACTATATAGGCCCCAAACATACCTTAGAAGACCAAGTGTGACCATGTAGGCCTCAAACATACCTTAGAAGACCAAGTGTGACCATAGGCCCCAAACATACCTTAGAAGACCAAGTGTGACCATAGGCCCCAAACATACCTTAGAAGACCAAGTGGGACCATATAGGCACCTTAAAAACCCTAAATAACAAATTGGGACCATATAGGCCCCAACCGCACCTTAAAAACCCTAAATAACAAATTGGGACCATATAGGCCCCAACCGCACCTTAAAAACCATAAATAACAAATTGGGACCATATAGGCCCAAATTGTAAAATATATATATATATATATATATATATATATATATAAATATATATATCAATTGATATCAATATATCACAATAAATAAATATATATATATCAATCAATATATCTATCAATCAATCAATATATATATATATATATATATATTATATATATAAATATATATATATATAAATATATATATATATATATATATATCAATCAATATATCTATCAATCAATATATATATATATATATATATATATATATTATATATATATATATATTATATATATATATATATATATATATATAAATATATACAAATATATATATACGCATAAAAAATACACATAAATATACATAAACATATACATAAAACAATATATATTAATTGATATTTATTATTTGATTAATTGATGTTCTTTATTACTTATTATATTATATTGTTCATGCATGTCTATTGCACATTATTTTTTATACATATTACAGTGCTATTTTTTGGCTATACATGTTACAGGATATTATCCTGTAACATGTATATCACATAAAATAGCCCTGTAATATGTATAATACATACAGGGTCAAACAAGTTCACACTAACCTTTTTTACCCTTACAGGCTTCCATACCTGCTTGCTGATTTGCTAATTTTTTAAAGACTCTCATTGGTTGAAATCGATGTCAATCAAAAATTTCAGCCAATCAGAGTCCTTCAAAAATTAGTATATAAAACAGACCGTGGGAAAAAATCAATTAATCGCGGGAGGGGCTCCTTGTAGAAGGAGCTCTGTTAGTTTGTTGTTTTTTTTTTTTTAGAGCGTCGGGTTTTTTTTGGTGGAGGCCTCTTTCAATGGGCCAGAATGGATGGATGGACAATGGCTTCAATCAAGATTGGATTATTTGACCAGTGGCTTCAATCAACATTGGATTATTTGACCAGTGGCTTCAATCAACATTGGATTATTTATTTGACCAGTGGCTTCAATCAACATTGGATTATTTGACATGGGCTTCAATCAACATTGGATTATTTTCATGACTATATCCAGAGGACAGAAGGCCAACGCTGGAGGGGTCAATTTGACAGGTAAGTATGTGCTGTTGTTTATTTTATTTTTATTAATGTTTGTTTAAAGCTGTTTACTTTTGTAATAATAATGTGTTACTGTGTGTTTACTGTAATCGGGCGGTGTCATAGCATAGGCCGCATCGGGGTGGTGGTGATCGGGCCTCGGGGGTGGCATAGGGCGGCGACATGGAGGTGATCAGGGGTGGCACAGGCCTCATCAAGGGGGTGATCCGATCACCCCCATGTGGGCCTGTGCCACCCCGCTCACCACCCGACTACCCCGATCCGGGCGGTGGGTGGCATCACATAGGGCAGGCCTGATCGGGGGTGGCACAGGCCACATGGGGGTGATGGCTGGGGGTGGCACCAGGCATTGCAGGCCTAGGGTCGTCGGTGGTAGTTGGTGGGTGGCTGGGTAGGTGGCAGGCCAGGCAGGCATAGTGGGGTAACTGGTCACCCCTAACTTTTATTAGGGGCTACTAGGGGTTTGGTTTGGCCAGGGGCAGGGCAGGTGCCAGGTAGACTTACTGTGTTAGGCAGGCAGCAGAGCAGATGTGAGTAGATTCAGCCAGGGAGGTCTCTCAGTCTCAGCGTGAGCAGGGTCAGGAAACAGAAAGGGGGAAGGGACAGGCAACTGGTGGTTTTATTGACTGTATCAGTCAATCAAAATGTAAACTCGAGGCCCTATTTGCTGGCGGGCGCTCAGGGCTAACGGTCTGGGTGGGTTTAGATTGTTCTCTTAGTAACTGTACAACCTTCCATCATTGATTGGTCAATGATGGAAGACTGTCAGTCATTAATTGATACATTTATGACCGCCCATGCATATCGTCACTGTGATGGTGGGCGGCATGCATTAACGGTCAGGGGGCCAGGCCAGGACTCATTGAAGAGAAGAGAAGAGTCTAAAGGTTAGTGTACTAGTGTAATATGATCACACAGGGTGCAGGGGGCTACAATATAGATACACAGCATTAGTTAATGTAGCGCAAGGGTTATCTTAAAGTGACAGTGTCCCTGGGAATATTTTACTAACTTTACTTCATTTTAATACTGTATTGAGACTTGAATGATGATGTACACCTTATATTTAATTGTTTTTGGGTTATTACTAATACATTGTTGTGTTTTTTTATTGCAGGGTGAAGAAAATATTTGGGGGGGCGTTTGCCCTGACGCCCCAATGGACGGGCCGCCCCTGTTCTTGTCGCTATTTGAACATTTGAACAATACTAACCTTAATGAGATACAAATGAATAATTGATTTTATTATTGCATATTCTCGTTCTAAGAAATATAACTGAGTTTTCGAGCATTAACAGGACTCAGATAACCATACATTTTCCTCTACCATGGTTATATTTTTTCTTTGAATAATAAATTGTTTTTATATGCAATTATTCTTTACTGCAGGCTGCTTCTTCAACTTCTGACTCAAGAGATTGTGTCCTTATAGGCCAATTGGCTTGAATTTTTTTGGAAATGCAAGCTCTGGCAGTTTTCAATATCACATTTCCAGATATACGCTTCCTGTGCATCATTGTCTTTTCCCATCTCAGGAAGTAGATCAGTGGACACTAAAAAGTAACTTTCTACTGCAGCTACATTACATAAAAAATGTTGAATACTGTATTGTATTTTTTATATTCTAACATCGTTTTGAATATATTAAATTAATTATTATTATAATTATTATGTATTCAAAAGTGGTCCAGTGGCCCAGTGGTCCCAGCAATACAAGCTTAGATGGAGCATGGAAAGCGATTTTAAAATCAATTAGCTCAGTTTAACACTTAACTTTACAGGGCTACTAAATGTTTGCCACACTGCCAAGTTTCTACATAGGAAATAGATACTACAGTATACAGCCATTTCTATGAAGTGCTGTCTATCTATCTATTTATCTAACTAATAGTGAGTTACAGGCATATGAAGCATGATATTTCTGTGTGTGTTTGTACAAAATCAAAATCCTGAGCTATTTTGAGTGTCTTTAAGTAAAAGGCAGTTTCCTGTTTACTAGCTTCTGTCTGGGGTTTGGTGGTTGTCAAACCTCAAGACTTTTTTTTTAGAAGAAATTATTTTACTGTCACTACTCGCGTGAGAACTTCTAGGGCCAATGTTGATTTAGTCAATGTTATACCAACCTTTGCCATTATATCATGGACTATTTAAGGCCTCGACTCCATGGCTCCCTTACGAAAACTTACAACTGAAGATCCCATATTGTAACCAACAGCTATTACATACAAACCCTTACTTGTAAAATCAACCTCCCTTAAAAGCAGATAAACTCATTACAAGCACCCTTATGAAGTTCTGAGAGTCATTTAAACCCAGTACAAGGGGAAAAAAAGCATAAAAAAACATTGTACAGGATCATAATCAAATAAAATGTGGCCTACACAACCTAAAGCATAAAATAAGCCTGTATAATGCAAATCCATCTCTCTATGACAATAAATAATAATAAACAATCAATTAAATCACAATGTTAAATGTCATTTATAAATAGCTGCTCACACTATTAAACACTGACGTTCAACTAATGCAGAGCTCCCGGGGTTAAGATTTAATCACCTGCCCTACAAATACATTTACAATCCCCCCAATAAAATTCCAACTTTGCATTCAGTGTGTGTCATTAGCCATTTAATGATATGTAATAAGTGAGAAATTAGCAATCAGTATTTGACACCTAACACCATAATAATTAATATATTGATGGTAAAGTCAGTACAATGATAACAGTCCAGTATTGTAGGGGTATTCTGCTTATGAATTCAAGTTTATTAAGGCTGAGTCCAGGTGCATGACTATAATGAATATCACAGAGTTACTCACCTGGGCTCATTCAAAGAGAACCTGAATACATAAGCAGAAAAATATTGCACTCTTGAACTGTTGGCGGCAATCAGAAGACACACTACACCACCAGTGGTCAAGTGGATGTGCACATGACAATCACACATTACAAAATAAGGATGCACAGTAAATCAGTTAAAAAAAATACTGAAAACTTCTCAATGTACAAGATGCACAGTGAGCAAAAGCAACTAGACTATTCAGCAATATAATCCGCATGGTGCAAATTGATTCCAATTCGCCCAGAGGCTGACTAAAAATGAAATAGCAAACTTTACAAACCTGTAACACTGTTGGAAAATACTTAGCACTTATATATCAATCACATCAGGGCCCTCATTCAATTGCAATTTGACCAATTAAATAGGGCTCTAAATAAGCACATAACATATTTTTTTTTAAATAAGTTTTTAGTTAGTGAGCATCTATCCAAAAGCAATATTTTTACTAACTAAAATCTTCTTTAAAAAAACTATGTTATGTGCTTATTTATAGCCCTATTCAATTGGCCAAATCGCAATTGAATCAGGGCCCTAGTCAGTACACCCAAATAAATATAATGTTACAGAAGGGATTCTCACACAATTGAATTTCTACAGTGGAACTAATACAAATAGTGCATAACACTTACATATTTTATTCATTTGGTGAGTAAACCGGAAAGGACTATTACCCACAAGAAGGGGAATCTCATTCACCTATACACATCAAGTGTCACTAAAAAGCATACAAATATAACAACAAAGCCCTGGAATACTCGTAGGCAAAAATTAAAGGAAAAAAAAAAAGATGATATGCATAGATTAGTAAGCTTAACATTGTATTATTACAATAAGCATTCCCATCTGCTGTTGAACTCCAAGCAGTGTTACCAAAGCTGTTCCATCTATCAAACCATAACATAATATAATACAGTGCATATTGTTTAGTACTGAACTGTGATCTCACAATTATGCATTGGGTTGATACCCTAAAGAAGAGCACTTGCTCTAAACTATCTCTATGGTCAATATGCACTTGATAGGATATTGTGTAAACAGATATGAACATCAGAGATATACTAAGTTGAACTCTTACAATAATAGCAATGGATGTATGTATAGCCATGAGTGTCCAGTATATAGTGATAGTAGTCTTGTGCCCTTTGTGCCCTACTCCAGGACCATCCCGTTGTTTATGAGTACCTGAAGAGTTGCCCAGTTCCACTGGGGGCCTCTCTGAGATACTTCTTGTCAAGCAGTAATGTGTGGCCAGTTCACAAAGTAAACCTTGAATTACAACAAAATGAATATATATATATATATATATATATATATATATATATAAATATATATATAGTTGGATCATTCTCCCCAAGTAGCTTATGGCGTGACTGAAAGCTACACAATCTTGGTCAACTAAGACGGCCAAGGGAAAGAAAAATAGTTCTGAAATTAGGGGAGTGGGTGTCATGAGAAGAGTGTACTCACCTGGATATTTGTAGTCAGATCCCTTTCTTTAAGTAGCTTGTGGCATGGATGGAAGTTATGGACTCTTGGTCTGCTAAGCCGGCTCAAAATGTACTGATTATTCTTTGAAAGATGTCTCTTACTTCAGGAATGTCCAAAGAAAGAAAAAGGGTTGTGGCCTAGTCTAGTAAGTTTGAGTCTGGTGTACTGAATGAACAAGGAAGTGGAAAGAGGTTGGCTGGAGTTAGTCAGAGGGTTTATGATGAAGAGTTTTGAGGAGGGTGAGGGGCACCCCAACTTTAGCTCGAGTGACTAATGAGTGCCAACAAGAGCGCGCCGACATCACAGAGTCGATATGAGCGTGTTGTGAAGAACCGGGTTTGTCTAGCGCTCAAAAGTTGGAACACCGGGGGAAATTAGAGATATAGGGGGCACAGGCAGATACACGGGTACTCAGAGCTGTGATCTTTATGGGAGGGGGGGGAAGCGCAGGGTGATACACAGGTACTGGTGACATGAGAGATACAGGTGGTGCAGGGAGATACACCGGTACTGGGCGGCATGAGAGATACAGGGGGGCTCAGTGATATAAACAAGTACAGGGGGACATGAGAGATACAGGGGGAAGTGTTGTAATTGTATCCCGTAATGCTCTGATCCCCTCTAACCCTATCCCTTCAACCTGTAAGCCTAGCCCTAACCCTTAACCCAAAGACCCCTAAACGCAGGTGTCGGGCAGGATATTGATGGGCGCGCTTTTGTCTGTGCGCGCATGCGTCTGCGCACATTTATCGGCGAGCATTTGTCTAGCGCTCGAAAGACACCAGGGTGAGGACGTTACCAGGCACCACAGTTTGTGAGTAGGATAGTAAGTGATGGTAACAGGAGTGGAGGTTGAGAGTGAAATGGTCATCTATGATTGTGATATCTTGCTTGGTAAGATATCTGGTCTGAGTGGAGGATATGGTGAATTTGCACGGTCTTAGTGGGACAAAGAAAGCCAATTTTGTTGCGGCTGTGACAGTGAGAGAGATGGATGAGCCTAAATCGTTGTGAGATTGGAAAGTGATGATTTATTCACTAGTTATAGCTTGAAAAGTGGTTATCAGAATAGGAGTGGATTGTGGAAAGCATTTGAATAAGATTTTGATGGCTGGTGCTGATAGGAAAGATTTGTAAAGAAAGTGCGACTGTGATAGATGGAATTGAACTTCGGTGAGGTAGGTTTTTATAGTGTTTGGTTAGAAGTGTAGCCCTGAATGACAAGGGGCTGCAAATGCTATGAATGTTGGGATCCTAATTGAATGAATTACTTTGTAATGAGCAATGAAGGTTTAAAACAGTTTCCAAGCACGTTAGTATGTTTGCTTGGAGTTGTTGGCATATCCGTCGGCCATGGTCAAACAGGCTTGGCATAGAAGTATTTCTAGGTTGGAGTGGTAATCTGGAATTGTGGTGTTTTTATGATGGGGAAGCCTGGTGGATGGGATAATGGATCCTGTGTAGAGAATGAGAGAATGATCTTAACAGTGATAACATGTGTTGCAACCTTTCATGTTGATGATTAAATGAATTGAGTAATTACTTCAGGAGGAACCACAGGCAAAAGCTAAGAGCAGGACACAGTATATGTGTCGAGTGCAGAATTAAGTCCAATATCGATTGGTCAGTAAGCGATAAAGACCTGGCTGAAAGGGACTTCATCTGATGGAGAAGTGTAGAAGCCCAGGGAAGTACTGTGTGGTCTAGAGACAAAGAAAGAGAAGCCTTTCCATGTTTGGGGTACTGTGGTCCACATGGAAAGTTCTTGAATGCAGGCATCTCTAAATGTGATGATGGATTGAGGGCCGGAAGGCTTGGTTAGGTGCCATAAGAGATTGCTGCATGTATTAAATTTTCCTTTTACAGTGCCTTGCAAAAATATTCACCCCCTTGGCATTTTTTGTGTTTTGTTGCCTCACAACCTGGAAGTAACATGGATTGTTGGAGGATTTGCATCATTTATTTACAGAACATCCCCACAACTTTGGGGCAAAACAACAGAAAAAGTAAATGTGCATAACTATTTACCCCCCTAAAGTAAATACTTTGTAGAGCCACCTTTTGCGGCAATCACAGCTCCAAGTACTTTTTTTGATAAGTCTCTATGAGCTTGCCAAATCTTACCACTAGAATTGTTGACCATTCTTCACATGGTTCCACTCAAGTGTTCCTTTAGCAGTGTGTTTGGGATCATTGTCCTGCTGGAAGGTGAACCTACGTCCTAGCCTCAAATCACGCACAGAGTGGTACAGGTTTTGCTCAAGAATATCCCTGTATTTAGCACAATGCATCTTTCCCTCAACTCTGACCAGTTTCCCAGTCCCGGCTGCTTAAAAACATCCCCACAGCATGATGCTGCCACCACTATGTTTCACTGTGGGGATGGTGTTCTTTGGGTGATGTAATGTGTTGGGTTTGCGCCAGACATAGCATTTTCTTTTATGGCCAAAAAGTTCAATTTTAGTCTCATCAGACCAGAGCACCTACTTCCATACATTTTGTGAGTCTCCTACATGCCTTTTCTCAAACTCAAAACGTGCCATTTTTTTTATTGCTGAAAATAAGGGCTTTCTTATGGCCACTCTGCCATAAAGCCCAACTCTTTGGAGCGTACTGCTTATTGCCATCCTATGTACAGATACTCCAGTCTCTGCTGTGGAACTCTGCAGCTCCTCCAGGGTTACCTTAGGTCTCTGTACTGCCTCTCTGATTAATGCCCTCCTTGCCCGGTTTGTGAGTTTTGGTGGGCGGACGTCTCTTTGGTGTTGTGCCATCTTCTTTCCATTTGGTTATGACAGATTTGATGGTGCTCCTGGGGATCATCAAAGAATTGGATTTTTTTTATAACCTAACCCTGACTTGTACTACTCAACAACGTTGTCCCTTACTTGTTTGGAGATTTCCTTGGTCTTCATCGCAGTGTTTGGTTAGTAGCGCCTCTTGCTTAGGTGTTGCAGCCTCTGTGCCTTTCAAAAAAGTGTGTATAAGTAATGCAGATCATGTGACACTTAGATTGCATAACGGTGGAAATCATTTCACTAATAATGTGACTTCTGAGGGTAATTGGTTTGACAAATCTTTATACTGTCCCTTGGTGTATATGTAAGGTAATCATATCTCCTCTTAGACACCTTTTTTCTAAAGAAAAAACGTTTAATTTGGTTAGTCTTTCTTCATAACTTAGCCCCTCCATCCCCCTTATTAGTTTTGTTGCCATCCTTTGTACCTTTTCCAGCTCTAAAATGTCCTTTGTATGAAGTGGTGCCCAAAATTGTACTCCATATTCCAAATGAGGGCGTACTAGAGATTTGTATAGTGGCAGAATTATATTTGCGTCCCCTGCTTCTATACCCTTCTTAATACATGCTAATATTTTATTTGCCTTTGCAGCTGCTGCTTCGCTTTGAGCACTGTTACCTAGGTGGTTGTCCACAAGCACTCCCAAATCCCTTTCAATATCTGATACACCTAAATTTGCTCCATTAAGATTATAAATTGCATGGCTATTTTTCCTTCCAAGATGCATAACTTTACATTTATTCATATTAAATCTCATCTGCCATTTAGATGCCCATTCCTCAATTGTATGTAAATCCCTTTGGAGGGAAAGCACATCATTATCTGATTTAATTACCTTGCAAAACTTTGTCTTATCAGCGAAAGTGGAGACACCACACTCCAATCCTACCTCTAAGTCATCAATAAATATGTTAAAAAGGAGAGGACCTAATACTGAACCCTGAGGAACCCCACTTACTCCATTAATCCAATCGGAGTATGTTCCATATACAACAACCCTTTGCTTCCTGTCTTTTAGCCAGCTCTCAATCCATGAGCAGATATTTACTGCAATTCCTGTATCTATTAGTTTGCACAATAGTCTCCCATGTGGCACTGTATCAAAAGCCTTTGCAAAATCCAAAAAGACTACATCCACTTGCCTTGATCCGGGTTCCTACTAACCTCCTCATAGAAACTAATTAGATTTGTTTGACATGACCTATCCCTCATAAATCCATGTTGACTCCTACTTATAATCCTGTTTAAATAGATATATTCTTGTATATTATCCCTTATTAACCCTTCTAAAAGCTTCCCCACTACGGAAGTGAGGCTTACTGGTCTATAATTCCTTGGATTTGCTCTTGCTCCCTTTTTAAATATAGGTATCACATCTGTTTTTCTCCAGTCATCTGGTAGAGACCCTGTGTTGAGTGAATCTTGAAAAATTAAATATAATGGTTTGGCTATTACAGAACCCAGTTCCCTCAGTACCCTTGGATGTATTTCATCAGGACCCTGGGCTTTATTAACATTTATTTTTTCCAACCTCTTTTGGATTACTTCCTGTGTTAACCAATTATTTGGCAAAGGTAGTGTCCCAACCACTGTTACCTCCCTTGTGTATAACGAAGAAAATAACCTATTTAGCTCATCTGCCTTTTCCTGGTCACTAATTATCAGACGGCCTGTGTCACATTGTAATGTTCCTATAGCTTCCTTCCTCGCCGTATTCATTAATATACTTAAAAAATATTTTAGGGTTAGTCTTACTCTCTTTTGCAATTAATTTTTCATTTTCTATTTTAGCCAGTCTAATAGCGCTTTTGCAAGCCTGGTTAATTTCCTTTTACTCCCGTAAAGCAGTCTCTGTCTCATCTTGTTTGTATAATTTAAATGCCTGTTTTTTACTCTGTATCTTGATCTTTAAATCATTGTTAAGCCACATTGGATGGGATTTACTCCTTTTACTTTTATTCCCACGTGGTATATGCCGATGTGTATGTATATTTAGTAAGGATTTAAATGTTGTCCATTTATGTTCAGCGTTTTTACCTATCAGTTCTTTGTCCCAGTCTATACTTTGTATTGCTGCCCTTAGACCGTTAAAATCTGCCCTTTTAAAATTAAAAAAATTTGTTTTTTTAATTCAATCTCAAATGAGACTGTGTTGTGATCAATGTTTCCCAAAGGTTGCCCTATTCCAACATTTGATACTTTATCAACATTATTTGTGGTGACTAAATCTAAGATAGCTTCATTTCTAGTAGGCTCTTGTATAACATGGACCAGATAATGATCCCTGAGTGTACTCAAGAACCTGCCTCCCTTAGTTGAACTGCTGGTCTCATTTATCCAGTTTATTTCAGGGTAATTAAAATCTCCCATTATTAGAACTTGCCCATGTTTAGCCGCAGATTCCAATCTGTAACAATAATTGTATTTCCTCACTTTCAGCTATATTTGGGGATTTATAGCATACTCCTACTAATATTCTTTTGGAATTTGCTGCTCCTCTATTTAACTCTACCAACAAACATTCAACTTTATCACTAGGTCCACCATAAATATCTTCTCTGACTATAGGCTTAAATTCAGGCTTAACATACAGACAAATCCCTCCTCCTTTTTACCATTGCCTCTATCTTCCCTAATTAGGTTATAACCATCCAGATTAACAGTCCAGTCATGAGATTCATCCCACCATATTTCGGTAATGCCTATTAAATCCCATTTTTCATTAATTGCTAATAATTCTAACTCTCCCATTTTCCTGGCAAGCTTCTGGCATTAGCAAGCATACACCTTATGTTATGAGTCTGTAGTTCTGAAGTGCCTGCCACTGAACTTGAGTTACTTAGTACTACCTCCCTATTGACTATACTACCCCTCCCCCCATCTCCTCCCCTATGAGTTGTTAATTGATCCCTTATACCTCTGCACTTTCTACCCCATTACTTATATCTAGTGCCTCCTCCCCACCTACTAGCCTTTCTACCATCCTATCCCCTAGCACAAAAGCTCCCTCATCATTAAGGGGCAATCCATCCCTGCTGTAGGGATTGTACCGAAGTGAGAAGTCATCCTAGTGCTCTAAAAACCCAAACCCCTCCTTAGTGCACCACATCTTTAGCCACGCATTAACCTTTTTTTTTGTAATTGAGTTGATGTAGTATAATATACAATCTTTCTGTTACATTTTACGCAATGGGCACAAAATTTTAGGGGTATTGACAATCATATATCCGGATATGGTTGTCATCCCACAATATTGCCTTTGTGCCTATTTTAACCGAAAACAGATTGATTGATTGATTTGATTAATCAAATTATTTAACTATTTTACAAAATCCATTATTATTATAATCTTAAAATCATATACACATTAATTGAGTTTTTCATGTTATATACTATTTTCTTTTAACACTATAATCTTAGTAGTTTTATATTATTTTCTTTTATATTATATTCTAATTTCTATGTTGTTTTTTCTAACTAATGTTGCTATTGGCTGTTTTTACATTGCTCACATATAAATATGTCATATTATTGAATTTTAATACCAATTATACTCTGTGAAATAGGTATTTGATGATTATCTAAGTTTGCTAAGATTTTACATGTTTCTTATTTATTTGTATATAGATTGTTTTACTAATTCTGTATATATAATTGTTTATTTTGTTTTGCTATTATAGATATACATTGTTTTGAGTGTTGATGAGAGACACTATAGGGAGAAGGCTGGATGGAGTGGTGAACATATGGTATGGCATTGGGGCAGAGTGTAGATGACTCTAGAGGAGACTGGCAGTGCTGACAGACAGAGCAGTGGAAGGCTCACCTGAGCTAGTTGAGTGCGATGGAGACAAGTTTTCTAAGCAAAGCAATCTGCCCTCTATGGTTTTGTTGGATTGGTCTGTTATGTCCACAATCATGCACTGCAATTGGGTGAATTGGTATTGTGGTAAACCTGGTAAGTGTAGTGGATTTTGCCTGGTAGAGTGAAGGATGCAATCATGCTCCAGTTTTCTGGCACAAGGGAATGCCTTGATTGGATATCTCCTGGATCAGTCACAGGACAGTCCAAGATAACAATGAGGAATGTCTGATGAGTGATGGAGCTCCCTGGGACAAGACACTCAGTGTTCGAAAGGTTGAGATCAGCTATGAGAGAATTAGTAAATCTGAAAGTAAATGGTAAGTTAGTAAGTTGGACTAACACATTTGATGGTGGACATCCGATGGTTCCTGAAGCGATTTGAGTGCTATGAGCTCTGGTTAGCGACTTAATTCGATATGATTGATTGGAAGTGCAACTTAGCATAGGGTGATGTAAGAGCTGAACGGCATGAGCGTTCGGGAGTTCAGGCTCTATGGTGCGTAAAGAAAAGGGCATGCATAGAGTTTGAGGGAGTGAGATACCACATTGCAGGGACAGGAAAATAGACACCAGTGTGAGATGATGGGACATGTGATGACTGACATCATGGTTATTGGATAAGAGGCAGGAAGTGAGAGGAAGTAGTGGTGTGAGCCAGTGGTTTTGAACAGTTAGAAAGTGTGTGCGAAAGAGGGAAGAAAGGATCTGGTAAGAAGAAGAGTTGATAAGAAAGCCAGAGTGAACTAGGAAGTGAAGGTAAGGTAAAAACAGAAGAAGGACAAGGAAGTGAGGATTAGGCCATAAAGGCCATGTTGGGAAGCATGAAGGTAGAGCAGTTTGAAAGGTGGTTGTGTGGAGGGAGTTGTGCTTCAACAAAACTTGTAATGGTAATGGAGTTTGGGAAATGTGTACAACTAAGGGAACTAAAAGAGGAGCTGTGACTTAAGACATGTATTGGGTAGTAGAGCAAGGTGGTGGAAGCGATAGTGGAGAAAGGAGTAAAAGGAAGGTAGAATAGAAAGGAAATAGAATGGAAAATTAGGTACTGGCCCTAACAACCAAAGTGAAGATGAGTTAATGGCTGGGATAGGTGATAGGTAAGAAAGGTGATCGAAGAGGAGAGAAAAGATGTGAGGGGGTCGGAGGTTGGGGCATATTGATTTATTATATGAAAGTCATTGGTGGAGGGTAGTAGGACCGGTGCAAAGTGATGGAGGGAAATCTTGCGATTTAGGAGAACGTCACAACAGGACACTGTGACTGAACTGGAGCATCCTGGTTGCCTAGCGATGAAGGGGCAATGAAAAAAGGCCAAAAGGCAGCAGGAAGACATAAGCGGATGGGACAGGGAATGGAGAAGGAGGAAACAAGCAGAGTAAGGTGCAGACGGGCAAGGAGGAGAGACACAGGGAAGGCAGGAGGCACAGAGGAGAGCAAAGGACTGGGAAGAAAAGTAGAGACTGACATGCCACATAACACAGGGGAGACTGACACAAGATGGGGGAAGGTGAAGGCGACAGGGAGAGCAGGCAAGGGGAGACAGAAGGTAGAGGAAGAGTGGTGGAGGCAGGGAGTACACAGAGCAAAGGGAGAGGGGAAGTTGCAGAGGGACAGAAGAACAAAGGCAGAGAGATGGAAGAAGAATGAAACACACCAAAGAACTGCATGGCAGCACTACGAAAACACATGAACAAGCATCAGGACAATTGGACTTCAGAAGAGAGTGTGCTCACCTGGATATATATATATATATATATATATATATATATATATATATATATATACAATTGAACAGTGAAGTAGTCATGAATGTCGAGTAATTTAGTAATTTAGTAATTAATAATCTATAATATATATGTATATATATATATATATATATATATATATATATATATATATATATATATATATATATATATTAACAATGAGCATTGCAATACATTATGATACCTTTTGTATTGGACAAACACCTTATTTATATTTATGAGCTTTTGAGAGGTTTGACTTCTCTTTATCAAGTCTGAAGCAATACTGACATGAGATAGGACCCTCAGTTTGAATAAAAACAGCAGATGCAGCAGAAGTTGAGACAGCATTAGAGAGAGGTGTTTGTCCAATAGGAAGGATATTACTGTGGACTATACTGCTCTGATTTTTCATGTATATTATAATTATTATTTCCTTTATTTGTTAGGCACCAACATATTCCGTAGCACTATACAGGGGTAAGTTCAAGTAAAAAAAAAATATGAATACAATAAAGAAAAAAGAATGGAAGGCCTTGTTGTTGAGCTTTTAAGTGTACACAGTGATTTCACTAAATGACATAAGATTGAAAAATCGTAGACTTACAGTCTAAAGGGTATTGATGTATATGTGCATATAGTATGTGTATATATTTCCTATACTCTGATATGTTGAATTACCCTATATGTATTTACCTGATGATGTCAGATGCTGTCTCAACTCTCTCTGTATCTGCTGTTTATATTCAAAGGTATCACAATATACTGCAATACTCATTATTAATATCTCTCTCTCTCGCTATATATATATATATATATATATATATATATATATATACAGTATTTCACAAGAGTGAGTACACCCCTCGCATTTTTGTAAATATTTTATTATATCTTTTCATGTGGCAACACTGAAGAAATGACACTGCTACAATGTAAAGTAGTAAGTGTACAGCATGTACACCCCTAAGTGGAAATGTCCAGATTGCACCCAAAGTGCCAATATTTTGTGTGGCCACCATTATTTTCCAGCACTGCCTTAACCCTCATGGGCATGGAGTTCACCAGAGCTTCACATGTTGCCACGGGAGTCCTCTTCCACTCCACCATGATGACATCACCACTTTCCTTTTGAGTATGCCCTACAGATGATCAATAGGGTTTTGGTCTGGTGACATGCTTGGCCAGTCCATCACCTTTACCATCAGCTTCTTTAGCAAGGTAGTGGTCATCTTGGAGGTATGTTTGGGGTCATTATCATGATGGAATACTGCCCTGCGTCCCAGTCTCTGAAGAGAGGGGATCATGCTCTGCTTTCGTATGTCACAGTAAATGTTGGCATTTATGGTTCCCTCAATGAACTGTAGCTCCCCAGTGCCGGCAGCACTCATGCAGGCCCAGACCATGACACTTCCACCACCAAAAGTATACATCTATACTGAGGAAAGGTAGTTCAAATAATAACTAAATGACAGAAAACAGACAAGGCACAAAGAACACAAATACACTGATATGAGATGAAACCCTCAGTTTGAACATAAACAGTGATGCAGAGAGAGTGGAGGCAGCACCTGACATCATCAAGTAAATGCATAGAGGGAGAATCAACACAACATATTACAGAAAACATATATACACATATTGACATATGTGTATATATGTTTGGTCTGAGCCTGCATGAGTGCTGTCGGGCTGGGGAGCTACAGTTGTTTCTTTTTAATCATTTTTTATTAACATTTTCAAGTATACAATTTACAAAAATAAAATCAAAAATTGTCTTATACCAAATTTTATAAATCATTAACAAATCAATGGTTAACATGTATTCAAAAGGCCATCAAAAAGAATAATACTTAGAAAAAGAAAGATACAATACTTATGCTACACAATTGTTAATATATTCATCCCAGAGACTCAAATTAGTTGTTACTTAAGAACATTTTAGATTTAAACAATCCATCCCTCTTTCCATTTCTCTATTTATTTTCACAATTTCTACTACCTCACCCCAATTCAGATTTTTTTTTATTACAAATTTGTAATTATTAAACATTTAGCTGTAAGCAAAATGTGAGATATTAAGCATTTGTTTGAGTATTTCATATCTTCAAATATAACATGAAGAATAAGATCCACAAGATGTACTGTATAAAGGTGCCACTTTATCACAACCTCTCTAACATCTATCAGAATTGGCAGAATTAAACTTAGATATTAGCAATAGATACTGGAGTTAGGTACCATCTTTGAATAATTTTAAAGTAAAGTTATCTATATGAAGTACAATTAGATGAGTTTAAAACTAGTTTAAATGCTCTATACCAAGTGTCCCCCGACCAATCAATTTTTAATTAATGTTCCATTTAACAATTCTTGTAGTCTTGACAGTTTCTTATCTAGTTCTTATTAAATCATAACCTTTTAGAAATAATACAATATTTACTTTTTTTCCCCCAAAGTTGTTCAAATGGCAATAACTTTCTAGAGTTGTCCAGATGGTATCCATAATCTACCAAATCAAATCGCAAAGAGGTATAGTCAAACCAGGTAATTCCTTTCAAAATATATCTTCTATGTAGCACAGAAAGGGAGTGCAAGGATTTATCTGAAAATAAATCTCCAATGATTATAATGCCAGTTAATTTCCATACGTTTATATTAAATTTATTATTAGCATAGAGTAAAATTTCAATGGGAACTTTTTTACGATAGATTTCATACTTCTCGATAGATCTATAGTTCTTTTTATATATAGTTGTGGTAACTATAGTAAAACTTGAATTGGAAAGTCCAAGATAAGATCTTCTATTTCACTCCATTTAAAACTATTTTGAGGTAAATTCCACTGTATAAAATGCGTCAAATGAGTCATAAAGATCTTTTATAGAAGAGGAAGCCAGTCTACCCTTTCTATATCTTCTTTAACAATATCTAACTTTTCTTGACTTTTTACCCTGATAAATAAATGTGTCAATAATTATTTACACGTTTTTAATGTATAATTGGGGACAACTTCTGTGATGCATCTCATTATAATTTGATTAATAAAACTCCAAAAATTGGTTGTGACCAAATGTTTTAATTGAAACAAACGGTGCTTTCCTGTTTTATGCTACCACACGTGCACTTGCATCTGTTATGTGCACGCGCGCATGCTGCACTGCCCTGCGACGATGAAGTGGCCGGTAAGTGGTTAAGGGTTTTCGGGTTAGGTTTACAGGGTTAGGGTCGGGAAGGGGGGGAAGGGGTTAGGGGCTTAGGGACTTAGTTTTAAGGGGTTAAGGTTAGGCTAAGAGGGTTAGGATGTTAGGGGGGCTGTAGGGGGTTAGGTTTAGGGTTAGGGCCCGGGAAGTGGTGTAGGGGGTTAGGGCCAGAAAGGAGTTCAGAGGGTTAGGGACAGCAAGGGGTGTAGGGGGGTTAGGGTTAGGGGCTTAGGGTTAGGATTAGGGGGTTAGGGTTAGCCCCGGTAACTGGTGTAGGGGGCAAGGGTTAGGGCCGGCAAGGGGTGTAGGGGGTTAGGGATTAGGGCCGCCAAGGGGTGTAGGGGGTTAGGGGCTTAGGGAGTACATTGTAACGCAGGACGCAAGCACACCAGGCAACAGGAGGCCACTAGTGCTGCGCACGGCGCGCATGCATGTGTGCTAACATAAAACAGGAAAGGTCCAAACAAACATTTTAGTTCTTAAACCATTCTCTTTCAAAAGGGAGGGTGTGCCCTATTTTCTAATACAGCACTTCTTTTGGAGCATGGTTATACTATGAGCTGTGCTATGTATTGCAATAAAGATGACCTTCAATTTTCATCTGCTTTTTTTAGAAGGTGACATTTGCTCACACACTTGTCAAGCTAAGCTTCCTAGTCTATATTTCCTTTCCTCTTTGTATTTCTGGCATATCTGGCAGTGTGATCCCACCTTACTCATTATAGCTATGATTTACACCTATAGTAACATATGCAGACTCATAAGGACTGATGTAGTATCCTACTATGAGGATCCACCACTGTTTTACTGATGATCTGACTCTCTCCAACAGCAACTCTTAAAGTACTACGCCTTTTTTAATTTCTATATTTTTGGATGATGAATCTGTTACAATGTCCAACCCCTTGAGGAATTATTCAAACTTGAATTTAACCTAATCACATTAATGTGCACCTTCATTTGATTGATCACTTCATCTATAAATAAATTCTTCAGTTGAATCATCCCCACCTCAAATCATTATCCTTACTTTCTCTATATGTACATTGCAACAAGTACCCAATTCTGGATCGTTAAGGCACCAATTCAATATTCAAGTTTGTGTCTGTGCATATACTGCATCCTCTCTGAAATAGAAAATAATAGAACTCCTTGCAAGGTGCACTACATAGAACAATATTTTTGAAGGTATATTATTATGACAGACAGAAGGTACTGAATAGTTTATGAAATAATACTAAGCATGCATACCCCCATTCAGTGACTTACACAACAGTATAATCTGCCTTATTAATATTATGTTTGTTGCCAATATGATTTTCTGCTTTCATTTGCAAATGTCTTTTCACTGTCAACCTTCAGGCAATTGCATGCAAGCAGCACCAACTGACCTAATTACTGTACAAGCTCATTAACTGAATTGCATAAGCTTGCTTTTAACCTAAGGAAAATGTACTCAATAGCTCATGTTGCAAAAAGGTTATTTTAATTATAAACATTTTATTTAGGTCTATACTACTTGCTGCTTGATATTGGAAATATAATAAAAGTAAAATGATGAATAGCTTTGTTATATGTATAATCAGTTATCTATCATCTTTACATGATGTAATTTGACCAGGCCCTAAGTATACCATGAGGGTAGAAAGGGAATGAAAAAGCCCTAAACTGTATTACCCAACAAGGAAAGAGAAACATTCTTAATACCAGGCATATTTAGGTTTTATGCTGCCCTTAACCATTCAGATTTGTTTACCCTCAATGACCTAATTACTACTCCTCCTTTCCTCTTGCTATATCCCAGTCATACGTTTACCACGTGCATATATAGTAAATCACAGGTGTATATATGTCTATAGTGCTTTGCAAAAGTATTCACCCCCTTGACTTTTTACCTATTTTGTTACATTACAGCCTTAAGTTCAATGTTTTGTTAATCTGAATTTTATGTGATGGATCAGAACACAATAGTCTAAGTTGGTGAAGTGAAATGAGAAAAATATATACATAAAACAATTTTTTAGAAATAGAAAACATAAAATTGGCATGTGCGTATGTATTCACCCCCTTTGTTTTGAAGCCCATAAAAAGCCCTGGTGCAACCAATTACCTTCAGAAGTCACATAATTAGTGAAATGATGACCACCTGTGTGCAGTCTAAGTGTCACATAATCTGTCATTACATATACACACCTTCTTTGAAAGGCCCCAGAGACTGCAACACCTAAGCAAGAGGCACCATTAACCAAAAACTGTCATGAAGACCAAGGAACTCTCCAAACAAGTAAGGGACAATGTTGTTGAGAAGTACAAGTCAGGGTTTGGTTATAAAAAAATATCCAAATCTTTGATGATCCCCAGGAGCACCATCAAATCTATCATAACCAAATGGAAAGAACATGGCACAACAGCAAACCTGCCAAGAGACGGCTGCCCACCAAAACTCACGAACCGAGAAAGGAGGACATTCATCAGAGAGGCAGCACAGAGACCTAAGGTAACCCTGGAGGAGCTGCAGAGCTCCACAGCAGAGACTGGAGTATCTGTACATAGGACGACAATAAGCTGTACTCTCCATAGATTTTGGCATTATGGCAGAGTGGCCAGAAGAAAGCCATTACTTTCAGCAAAAAACAAAATGGCACGTTTTGAGTTTGTGAAAAGGCATGTGGGAGACTCCCAAAACATATGGAGATATGGAGGAAGGTGCTCTGGTCTGATGAGACTAAAATTGAACTTTTCGACCATCAAAGAAAACGCTATGTCTGGCGCAAACCCAACACATCACATCACCTAAAGAAACATGGTGGTGGTGGCAGCATCATGCTGTGGGGATGTTTTGCAGCAGCCGGGACTGGGAAACTGGTCAGAGTTGAGGGAAAAATAGATGGTGCTAAATACAGGGTTTTTCTTGAGCAAAACCTGTACCAATCTGTGCTTGATTTGAGGCTAGGATGGAGGTTCACCTTCCAGCAGGACAATGGTCCCAAACACACTGCTAAAGCAACACTTGAGTGGAAACATGTAAAAGTGTTGGAATCGCCTAGTGAAAGCCCAGATCCAATAGAAAATCTGTGGCCAGACTTAAAGATTGCTGTTCACAAGCGCAAACCATCCAACTTGAAGGAGCTGGAGCAGTTTTGCAAGGAGGAATGGGCAAGTGGTAAGATGTGGCAAGCTCATAGAGACTTATCCGAAGCGACTTGGAGCTGAGATTGCCGCAAAAGGTGGCTCTACAAAGTATTGACCTTAGTGGGGTGAATAGTTATGTACATTGACTTTTTCTGTTATTTTGTCGTATTTGTTGTTTGCTTCACAATAAAAAGAAAAAAAAAACATCTTCAAAGTTGTGGGCATGTTCTGTATACTAAATGATGCAAATCCTCAAATAATCCATGTTAATTCCAGGTTGTGAGGCAACAAAACATGAAAAATCTTAAGGGGCGTGAATACTTTTGCAAGGCGCTGTATGTATACAGTCGGAAAGTGCAAGTTACACTTGCAGACATAATTGTCTCTGCATAAAGACATTCTATGTGCATATTCAATGTAATTGCACTGGAAAGTTCGGACAGACTGCTGAAAATGTGCTGCTCTAGGTCTGGCCCTATTGAACCTAGGCAGAAACACACCTATGTGTGTGGATTCTGGATAGTGACATGCAAATGAGGCTTGAAACATACCACATTTTCACATCAAGCCCAATGGATATCATCTTAAGTGGAGGGAAAGCTGGTACGTTTTGAGTCTCATTTGCATGTCACTACCCAGAATCTGTAGCGGCAGTGGTAAAAAGGCGGGTCTTTTCACCTCCTTGAGACAAGTGTTTCCTGTTTTGTTATTTCATTGTGTAATCATAACAAACAGAGCAAGTATCTTAAGCCATAATGATTTAGATTCATTAAACTGTACAGTATGTATCTCAGTCTTTCAAGTAACCAAGCATCACATTGCAAGCTATTCCAGCCGGTCACAATCAGTGTTTGTAAGACAATGCTGTATGTAAAACACTTCACTGCTCTCTAGTCCAGAATTCCGCTATCCAACATTGCAACCTGACGCTCTATATTTGCCACAAGAGACCAAAAAGGTTATGAATAGGTTTATTTGTTATAAGCGACTTGATTTCTATAGAAACTGCAATGTTGAAAAATAGGAATCACAGATAATAGGAATCACAACAAATGTAACTCAGTAATAAACATACTCATAACTCTTTTCTTGTCATCCCTGTACATTAATACTTTCCTCTTCACACCAATCATGGCACATGCACATTTACAATCACTGCCAGTGTAAAATACAAAAGTGATTGAAGATTTACTGAGTTTATCATGGACATCATTTGGATACATTATTTTACCATCCAAGTTCTTTATAGCGATTCCTAGCCAATCTATCCATTGCAATGCTCCCATAGAATTGGCAAAACAACTAAAAACACTGTATAGGAATTGTGTTACCAAAATAATAAGAAACCAATGTTGACAGTTCACAGCCAGGGGAAGAGCATCCCAAGATGTGACATCTGATATGATAACTGGCAACATGTGACTGCACTGTAACTGACAGATGACAGGGGTGGAGCAAATATTTGAGCATCCATTTCTTGTTGTGAATAATCTTCCAGTATCTTTATTATGCTGGAAACAAAGATTTAAAGGGCACTTACAAAAATGATTTATATTATATGGGAAACCATGGTTTGCAATCTCTTTTCTTCAAATTCACATTTATGCTACCAGAAAATGCTAGTGTTGGATAACTTATCATCTGCAGATTCATTGCTTTTACTCTTGAATTCTTATTAGAGAAGACAGATAGCTGTTGTTTGATGGATTATGGTTATGACACATAACATGAACATTGCAAACCTTTTATTCTGGTTTGGAAAACATTGAGTCTCAACAACATTCCTCACGTTGAAGGTAGTTATTAATAATCATGCAATTTTGCATAGTGATTCTGTTCTGAAAGATATTTTATGATGAAAAATAAGTGAAAAACATCCAAAATTATTTTAATGGGTACATGAGTTCATAAATGCTGCTCTTCATAATGAAATAGGGCACTTGAAAACAAGTGACCTTTTAAAGAATTTTAAAATAAATACATATTTAACTGTTTTGTTAAAGTTTTCATGTTACATAGTTAATCCTCAGACTGTTCAGCGTCATTCGCTCAGCAGTTTTAGCAAGGACCAAAAGTGACAACCAAAACATGTCACCTTATTTCCATTGGGTTCTTTACACAGTACAATCTCTGAAAAGGAAAATGGTAAAAAGTAGTATTTCATTCAAGATAGTATATAATAATTTAGGGGAGCTTGTCATTTATGATCCCTTCAGAACCTGTGAGAATTTCTCCATAAACTCAATAAATCTTGCGTAGCAGCCGAACATGGACGAGTTTCATTGAAAATAGTGCTGAGCATTTTAATACAATTATAAAACAATGAAAAGAGATTTAAATGAAAACGTTATTTATCATACATTACGGAAATATCGTGCTATAAGGACATGATTAAAAAAAAAACATGGCGTATAAAATCATGCTCTTTATATGCCTATTTAACTGTTGTAGAAATATAGCAGTTTTTCACATCATTACAATATTTTATCATCCCTTCCTGATTTCCTGAAAGTTGTAAATGTGAAGGTCAGGGCCATATGGGAGATGGAACAAAATGGGGGCCAGTCCTTTATGTCATACACAGGATGAATTTTGAATTTAAAATGTTTGTAGGTTAGAGCATAGCTATAGTGATCTTTATAAAATGGACCAACTTAGCTTAGAATATAGTAACTTTAACAATTAATGGTCCATATTTCCCAACAAACTATGAGAGCCCACAAAGTAACCCAAACATGTTGGATGTAACGAAATGAATAGCAGTGGTCATGAACCAAGACAACACATCAGATATCAACTTTGTTGCCTGGGCAAGAGTTCAGCTTTACATGAGGGCATTACAAAGGCCCACATGCCGTGGCTCCCTTATCACTCAGTGATACGTTTAAAACGTTTGCTTTTTAAGATCTCTATTAAGTTATAAATAAAGACTACTACAATTTAGTGACACTAAACAATATTAAAACAGTATAAATTCTCCTCTCGCACTTCAGGCCAACAACAGTCCAATATGCAAGCCCCTAGACACTAGCATAGTCTGCAAAAATTCATCTTTTCTCTAAATTGCTTTTTTTGTGTTCATGAATTACATAGCTGCTAATGTTAATTTGTTCCATAATTAATTACGTTTTTTCCAATGTTCAGTGGTTTAAAATTATTAGCATAAATTAGACAAACCAGAGATTTTCACTGGTTTACATATATAAGTGACATCTACACATTATGCCGACCAAAACAAAAATAATATGTTTCTACTGAGAACTTTTTCTTACACTTTTTTTTACTGGGAACTTTTCCTTAGGTGGATGGACATGACCAGGTGACCATGTGCCAAATTCTGAAGGCATGTGTTTGGCCTGAAGCTCTTTGAGGTAATGATGCAAAAACTTACTTAAAACACTTTGCACATTATAATAACCCTTTATAATAACCCTATTTGTACACCATGATGTATATTAAATCACAACCAACCAGATGTGAGAAGAAACTTAGACATGAGATTCAGTTCCAAAAACAAGGATTTAAGTGTTTCCACTTTGACAAGAAATACAATTGGAGAAGAGGTACAAGTAACTTATAGCAAATTATTTCGATGCAGCTTTCCTAAAATACAGAGAACACAAGATATATTAGCTTACCAAATTAATATCATAATCAATTGAGAAAAATTGTTAATTAAATAAATCTCGAGATGGGGTTTACTGTGTAAAAATTGTATTATTGAATGTGTTTTTTTGTTCTCTTTCTATTTATTTATTTTTTTTCATATTATTTATGTATGTATTTTGTGTTTAAAACAAATAAAATGATTTAAAAATGTAAAAAAAATTAGGTGAACGTTTTGTCAAAAAAACTGGAGATATTTTCATCAGTACCTAACCTTTCAGAAAAATGTCAGATTAAATACCTCATTAGTACACATTAATCTTTAAAATATATATGAATATAATATAAAGGATATGGAAATTCTTAGATTGTAAGATCTCACTAGAGCGGACAATCATCTCCACCTATATCAACCTATATGTACAAATGTTACTTCTTGTCTTAATTAACTGTCTTTAAACATATTCAAATACCATCCACTTGTTTATTGTACCCTTAGGAAACTGCTAGCCCTCTACACTTACAAGATAATAATAATAATATAGATGTTAGAATATTAAAGTGAGATGAGGTCTCCATGGACTCTCTTGTCTATCCAGCCTAGGCCAAGAAGAGAGGAAAAAATCAAATGTTGAAATAGGGAATCCTTTGGTAAAGCAGTGATAACAACCAGTCTCATTTGTAATTGAATAAAAAAAAAAAACAGAACTGTAAGGGGCCAACACAAACTCTTAATTTTAAAAGGGTAGATTTTAATTGTCTAATTTAAATCCTTATTAAATATACATACTTATCACCATATCCCATGTGGGAACAGAAGTAAAAGGAGTAAATTACATCCAATGTGACATAACAATGATTTAAAGATCAAGATTCGTGGTAAAAAACACAGACATTTAAATTATACAAACAAGAGGGGACAGAGACTACAAGGAAATCAACAATCTTTGCAAAAGAGCTATTAGACTGGCTAAAATAGAAAATGAAAAGTTAGTTGCAAAGGAGGGTAAGACTAACCCTAAAATATGTTTTAAATATATTAATGGGAAGAAGGCCCGGGATGGAAGCTATAGGAACAATACAATGTGAAACAGGCAGTCTGATAATTAGTTGCCAGGAAAAGGCAGATGAGCTAAATAGGTTCTTTTCTTCAGTATATTTGTGGTCGATTGGTTAAAACATAAAATAATTGGTTAACACACAAAGCCCCAGGTCCTAATGGAATACATCCAAGAAAGGGTACTGAGGGACATGGGTTCTGTAATAGCCAAACCATTATATCTAATTTTTCAAGATTCACACAACACAGGGTCTCTTCCAGATGACTGGAGAAGAGCAGATGTGATACCTATATTTAAGAAGGGAAGAAGAGCAACTCAGTGGATGTAGTCTTTTTGGATTTTGCAAAGGTTTTTGATACAGTGCCACATGGAAGTCTATTGTGTATACTAAGGGATACAGGAATTGCAGATTGCATATTGCAGGTCAGAGGATATCTTAAAAGGTTGAACTTGATGGACTAAATGCCTTTTTTCAACCTTAATTACTATGTAACTTTGAAACTATGTAAAACATTATTTTAATAGATATATAAAGCTTTTGGGTACTATCCTCTTATGGAAGCCCAGCACAAGGCAGCAGTGGCGGTGACCATCCACTAGATGGCGCTGCCGATATTCCTGTGCCATATCATTGAGTCAAGGCTTAGGTAAACTGTTAGGGTTTGGATTGGGGTTAGGGTGAGGATTAGTTCAAGGTTTAGGCTAATATTATAAGCTTAGAACTTCTCTCACATATCGGCAGCTCCATCTAGCGGTTGGAGGCTGCACTGCAGCAGCGGATCTGTCCCGACACCATAACAGGATAGATCCAGCTTTTGTCACAATCAACTCCACTTTCTGCAAAAAAAGGGCTTGATCACATTAGGCACATTAAAACAAATGCTAACCTTTTTCATACTGACTCTAGCTAAAAACACATGCCAATAAAATCAAATAATAAACTCAATATCAATATCTGCTTTAGTGCTATGTAAAGTATTCAAAGATACTTATTTCTACTTCTTAAATGGATGGTAAAAGTGCTTTATTTTTAAAAAATTTAGTCCTGAATTCACAAAACTTCTAGGGATAATTTTGCTTGTGTGTGCCACACGATGCTGGTAACTCAATCAATGAATTTGCTGAATTTGCCTATTATTATCATGTGTAAGCCTAATATTTTAATATAATTTAAAATTTGCATGTTCACTGAATGGAAACAGATTCAGCTATTCTTTAGAAGTTCAGAAAGCACAAATAGAATACACTTTTCTTAGTTATCTGTTTTATGCACTCTTATATTAATTATTTATTGACGTCTTAACTACAAAATACTCCCTCAAGCCTCAATGCATTTAAAACTGGAATGACACAATACATCTCTGCTTTGCAGAGGCATTAACTGTCACTGGCATCTATCTCTCCTCTAAATCCCCAGAGCAATTTCAGTGTGATGAGTTGTTCTGGCCAACTCACAAATCCCTAAAATTTAAATCTTGTTTATTTATGCTGAACCAACAAAGAAGATATTCTGTGAAATCCAACCTCTAATCTAATTTTCAAACCTTTTAGGATCACTGTAAAATCCATTTTTTCATTACTTAGTTTGCAGTGTTTTCAGAATTATTTTTTTTGCAGAGAAACAATAATCATACAATAATATACTTGACTGCACATATCTGACAGTATTAATATATTGACTGGTGATATATACTGTATCACACAATACATGTAGTCTACCAGTACACTACAGTTCATATTATTTTCTTATATCTCATTCTTGTTGCTTTGCTTCACTGACAGGTATTATTATTATTATTTTATGCCTAATGTTTCATAGTTAGAAAACAGTGAGGGATACACATCTGAGAAAGGGCAATGCATGTCCAGTGGCATAATAGTAACTTGGGGTGCACTTTTAGCTCACTCCATCCAAAAATAAAATAACACACCAGTCAGTAAAATCCCTTTTTTGCTCAATAAACAGCAGGCACCCCAGATATTTCTGCCTATCGTCATTCATTAGTGAGGTGCCACTTTTCTCCCTAGCCCAGTTATGGATTATTCTATAACTATTTTGGAATGACCTCTGTAGGACAGCAGGCCCTTAGTCAGACACTCCCCAGTAACCTTAGACCTTTTGCGGCATCACGAATACAGCTGGTCTGGGGATAAGTAGTTAGTTGACCAGAGTCATCATCAGGATACAGTTAAAAAATAACTCTAGGAATCAAACCATATGTTCTTAGAAGCAACTGACTGTTTATTCTCTTCTTTGCATAGAATATTCATCACAAAATAACACCATCCCCCCTAAATCCCACCTTGTAACTAAGGCTACCAATCTCCCACACCAGTCCCCACCTGAGACATCTGATCTGCAATCTTTTACACACCATTTTCGACTGAAGCCAGAGAAGATGCATGACTGGCCTCTCTCAGTAGTCGTAAATCCATATAAAATCATGTAGAAATTAACCCTTTGTCCCATACGATAGTCTTAGGTATTAGTAACCCAGTATTCCAAAGTCCCAAATAACAAGGTTACTTGTGGGATTTAATGGAGCCCCAACGTTAGTCATGACAGTCACGGTAAGCCCAAAAGAGTTCAGCAAATAGTCCAAAGTCGAGTGTATTTGTGAAATATAGGCCAAGGACTGGAATTTATACTAGAAAACTGTTGCAAACAGTATTTTTGCCATAATGATTGTAGACAGCCTAAGGGAGTCATTCTATGCTTCATACTGCTATTGGATACCATACTTCCACCATGAGTCCATGGGAAACCTTCCTGCTGATGGAGTACAGGATCTCCAGCAGTTCTGGGGAAATGTTTGGGAGCAATAGACAGCTTTAACAATAAAGAGGTATGCAAACAGACACAGTAGAGAGTTTTCTGAACTTGGGAAGCTGGTCCGAGCATGGTTTGCTACAAAGCACCTAATGTAAGCCGTCCTCGAAGCTGGATCTGCAGATCATTGGCCTATTTCTGATAGAATCCAGGTTTGCTCCTGCTGATACTTCCTTCTCCAGAAAGTGAGAAGGGGACGACTAGAAAAAGCAGTAAATAACAGAGAGTAAAATTGAGTTGAAAATATATAAAATAACTGAATATATTGCAATAAATACAAAATGCAGGATTTGTTGTGCAAAATTACAACCCTCAAAAAATTATACTAGCCATTTAGTTATTACAATGTTGTGTGTACCTTTGTGCAAATACTCCTTGTGCTGCAGGATAAATAAAACACATGTGCTTCTTGTCAGATAGCCTTCTGAGTCCTGGCTGCTCATTGTTTCCTCCAAAGGTTGCTGTTGAAAAGGGGAGGAGCTTGGTCAGGACTGTGTTCTGCAGTTTGTTAGCATAATGCAAGCAATACGTTTACAGCATCATCTTGTAGAATTTTAAAAAGTTCAGCTAGGATTCTCTGAGGAGATCTTAAAAGGTTGAACTTGATGGACTTCAAGTTTGTTTTCAATCTCAATTACTATGTAACTACATAAGATATCACAATGCATTATGGGTAAAACAATATGAAACAATACATAAAATAACCTTTATTATTACATGAAATAACCTTTATTATTACATTTGCACAGAAATAAACACACCTTGGGATGAGCGGATGGAGTGGGATGGGGGCTGGGCAGGGCCGGCATGGGGCAGTGTGGGCTGAAGGGGGTAATGAAAGTGATGGGCCAAGGGACTGAAGTTGGGCCAGAGACAGGGGAGATTTTAGTCCTCCTCAGGACTGACAAGGATAGAATAGTTCCTTAGCAGGCTGAGAACCAATCTATGACAGCGCTGGATGGTCACAGTGATAATCTTCAGTATCAGGTGGTTAATGGCAAACCAAAGGGCTTCCTCAACACAGCATCTTTAAGGGCCCCAACACTGTCAGCCCTATTACATTTGAAGCCCGTAGCGGCATAGGCACACCTGCAAAGGCTGCAGGCTTGAAATTCAACTGCGTTACAGAGCTATTAAACTAGACCATGCTGCTAGTTACGGGCTTGAGACGCAAACCCGTAAACCATTTTTGCCCACGTTTGATGTGTGGCCGTGAACATGATCAATTATTCAAGCCGTAGTTCCGGGTTTAGACTGAGCCAATGGAAAATTAGATTGTCATCATTGTGTCACTGAAAATTAAGGTTAGATTTCAAAGCCTTATGGGTTTTAATTACGAGTTTCGATCGGACCCACATTCCAGAAATAAAGCAATAATAATAAATAAGTAAATATGATATTCTAGTCCATTATATGTATTAACACACTGATTGCCAAGATCAATATAACACAGAAATTAAACATATTTTATTTTTATATTGCAGATTTGCGAGCTTGTTGTGCTATTAATTTTAATTCTTTCAAATCCTAGGGAGGTAATTCCCTTATAGTGTTTGCCACTAATTTAAATAGAGGTATAATCTGGGTATTTACAATTTGGCCAACAAGTTTATTATAAATTTTTTTAATCCAAGATAACAACGGCGAATATAAAAAAGGAAGGTTAAAAACACTTTAAAAACAATGGAAAAAGAGAAAAAGCTCCTCTGAAAAATAGTGATATGATTCACTTTTAAACAATATATAGAGATATGTACTTTCTCTTTACTCATAGAGGAGAATTTATAGTATTCCACTGAAAATAACTCTATTTCAACATATCTATAGTCTATTGCATTATCCTTGCAATGGGAAATCCCATATAGACTCTCTGTCATGCAATTGTTGGAAATAGTATGGTGTAAGAAAGGCACTATTATGAAGTAAATAGGCAGCCAGAAATTATAGGAGACTTAATTTATAGAAATATCTCCTATAAATTAACTATGGGATAGTAAAATACCAATCCTAATACACTAGGACATTTATTACCCACATGTTGGTCTGTGTTAGATATAGACGATACCTAGTTTTGCGTGGACAGCGCCGTGCGTGATGACGCACGTATGCGTGTATAGGAAGTGAAGCCATGCAGCATTAGCGTTCTTAGCAAGAAGCATGGCACTAGTTAGATAACTCTGATATTATATAGTATGGGTCTCGCAGAAGTTCTTAGGAGCAATATATAGGCCACGAGAAACAATAGGGAGCCGGTTTAAGCATTGGTAATCCACGATTGGATACCTTTACAATCAAATAGAAAATAAGCAAGGACACAGTAACCCATAATAGGGTCTATTTTACCAACAAAGACAAGAGTATCGTCTATATCTAACACAGACCAACATGTGGGTAGTAAATGTCCTAGTGTATTAGGATTGGTATATTACGATCCCATAGTTAACTTATAGGAGATATTTCTATAAATTAAGTCTCCTATAATTTCTGGCTGCCTATTTACTTCATAATAGTGCCTTTCTTACACCATACTGTTTCCAACAATTGCATGACAGAGAGTCTATATGGGATTTCCCATTGCAAGTATAATGCAATAGACTATAGATATGTTGAAATAGAGTTATTTTCAGTGGAATACTATAAATTCTCCTCTATGAGTAAAGAGAAAGTACATATCTCTATATATTGTTTAAAAGTGAATCATATCACTATTTTTCAGAGGAGCTTTTTCTCTTTTTCCATTGTTTTTAAAGTGTTTTTAACCTTCCTTTTTTATATTCGCCGTGGTTATCTTGGATTAAATAAAATTATAATAAACTTATTGGCCAAATTGTAAATACCCAGATTATACCTCTATTAATTTTAATACCTAACATCACTTTCCCTTTAATTATATATGCAGTAGGGTGTGTATATTTGCATTTACAGTGCTACGGATAGAACTTTAACCCGCTTGCGAGTCCTCTCTAGTACCCGTTGTCTTTTTGGCTCCATTTGCGGGTTACGTGGTTGATCATCAGTGGATTTATTGCAATTTAATAGTGATTTTTGAACGTAACTGTTACGGGCTTGACACAACAAAGGATTTGGGGCTGTGGAGTGCAATTTTTAACATCCCGTAGTTTTTTTCCCCCCTTACCTAGCAAGTTGTTGGCGGGTTGACAAGACAAGACAAGACAACAAAGTCAGAGGTGCTCATCAGAGAACGAACCAACCTTAATAGGTTAGTTCTATAGCCATGATAAGCTACTCTGAGAGCAACCTCTTTTAGCTCACTTGTGCCCTTCACAGGGAGAAATATCCTGTAGTATATCAGTCTGGTCCCACTCAGAAGAGTGACCCAGCCCCGAAATACCAGGCAATTCTACCCTGAACAGGAGAAACAGCAAACCCCAGACGCGTTTCGGCCTTTATGGGCCTCGTCAGTGAGGTGCAGCTGAACTCCCTAAGGCACAGTGAGCTTTACGGGACAAATTTAATAGCCGCAATTTTTATGGGCTACATTACGGGCTATGATTTTGCACGTTGAGGGAATTTAATAGGGCTGCATGTATGCCAGGAAACTGTCTTAAATTACTGAGTGATAGGATAAATACCTCCTTAGCACATGGTCCTTAAGTTCATTCTTCAGGTTGTCCAACAAGGCTTGGGCAAAAGGGCACTGCCAAAACACATGCAGAGATGTTTCTTCTGCAGTACAGCACAAAGGGCATTGCCTGTCCTCTTGTGTGCATGAACTGTCACAGATGGAGACCCCCCTGATTGGCCATCCATGCAGTATCTGTGTGTCTGTTGGTCAGTCTTTTTGATGAAACATTGTCCCAAACAAGTTTAGCAGTTTTGGCTGGGAGGCCAAGAACTGACTCCATAATGTCTTTACTTCTCAAAAGTTTGTAGATGACCTTTGGGGTCCATGGGTCAGGCTTGATGCACTGGAGATGGTACTCCCTAACAAACTGTCCCATCCTGGTAGAACCATGGGGTGGTCCAGTTATAAGGAAAACTTGCCCCAGCCACTTGCCCCAGAGGTGTAACAAGAAAAAACTGGACATAGCCACTCCTGCAGATCCCTGGTCACTGTCTCTCAGAGCCCTGCGTACACAGTTTTATTCAAAGAAGGACCATATCATGGTGGGGATATTGGTGGGGATATTGGGTGCTCCTTTGCCTCCTTTAAGCGGCTCCTTGCACATCACTGTGAGCTTTGGTCAGCCTATCTTTGAGCCCCAAATTAAGTAAAATACTGTCATGAAAATGGCACGGCAAACATTTGACAAAGGGTGCCAGTCTTAATTCCAAGTTAACTGAGTCTAATGTCGTAATAGGCCAATGATTCCATTATAATGTAATACATATATAGACATAATTCATAATGGTTATCCTTATGGTAATTAACAATTTGCTAGAAATTTCTAAAAGGTCTCTCTTTGTTGAGGCTTGCTCTTTAGTAAATACAACAAGAGGATACAATGATTCTGTTCTGCAACAACCACCTGGTCCTTAAAGGCATATTTAAGTTTCCTGGATTATGAATGCATCTGATATAGGAGAACCATCAGTGTATGAAAATATTTTTTCATGAAAAAATACCAAAACTTTTACAAACTCACCCTCATATTTGCTAAATCTCTTTAGTTTGCAAGCAGTTGCTTAAACACCCATACATACCCAAGCTAAAATTAGCTTACATTCATAATTTGTTTTGGCCAATGACAGGCAGCTATACATTTTAATACATTGTAGCAATCTGTAATAGCAGCGTGTGCAGGAACGAATCATGGGATGTTTGGTCCTCTGCATCAGGAAGCAGGAGGAGCCAGACAATGGTGCGTAAGATCCCTGCATTGAGCTGGTGTTGGCTTGAGGTTTCTATTGGTAAGTACACTGTGCCTATGTAAACATCTCTGGGGGTGTGGAAAACCAGTTTTATTTTTAAATAAAATGTTTGTATATGTATAGAATGAATCAATGTAATGTGTGTTTCTGATATAAGCAGCATGTGTTAGGTTAGAAAAAGGGAAACTTAGGTATGCCTTTAAGCTCATAGCCTAGTAAGCATAGACAGTATGCCCTGTTCATGTAAGCTGTGTATGCATCATTCCTGTATGACCCATTCTACTCTCTGTCTGCTTCCAGGTCTGACCTCTGCTTGTTCTTTGGATTACCCTTGACCTTTATATCCTCCCCTTGGCCTGACGCTTGAAACAAATTTGGATATTTTTCTGCTATTAAATACAGATCCCAGTTGAGGTACTGTCTGCTATTCTGTACCTCTGTCCCCTGGATTCACTTCCTGACAGTAACCCCTAGCGGTTACCATTTATCGGTTCACTTGAAAATACAATCAACAATCACAAATAACAAAAGGATCATGCTGTAGTGAATATACCCCAAATATATTTCAGAACAGTTAATCTGATATTGCCTACTTACAGTAGTAGTCAATTATTCTCTACAAAATTATTTAAGGTTTTGTAAGCTTTAGTAGAAATACATAATAAATGTAATGATGTAGTGGCAGAGGTGGCCAAAGGTCCTGATTTGGACCCAGGTATGCTTAATGACTACCCCTTGCTACAATATGACACGTTTTCTGTTTCCCCAAACATTTAAAATGCATTGCATCACGTCAAAGCATCCCAGCCCTGGTATGGTTTCCCTTATACATTTAATGAATACCATAGACAAAGAGATTAAACATCAAGGTGGAGGGGGGGGGGGGGGGGGGGGCGTCGTTATAACCCCTGTGCTTTGCTATCCCTCATTGTAAAATGGCAGAAAGTGGGATTTGCAGAAATGTAGAAAACAATCCAAACCTTGTTTTGAGCAAGATTATTATTTTCTAAAAACCTCATAAAATTTTTTTATGATCAGATCAGAGGGAAACAAAGGGCAACATCAAGAGATATGAGACAACATTTTCCCAACCATGAGCAATAGGTACATTTTGGGAAATGTCCTCATAGTTTTCTCTGCAAAATAAATTATAAATGATTTTGAATAAATTATAAATGAGACTTCAGTTTATTAAGTGAAACAAACATCCATAAAAACTTTAAGAAAAATGTTAGGGACAAAATTGCTGAAATTGCATTTTGATAATTTTTTTGATAGTTTTTTTCTATTGATCTCATGGTAAAAAAAATGAAATGTAAGAAGAAATACCATTTTGGCCTGAAAAGAAAACTGCAATTTTATCCAAATTTCAAATGTAAAAAGTTAAGTCTTAGATTTGCGACCTTACAAAAATTGGCTTTTACGACATTTCTTCATATGGTATGCTGTTTAAAATGACACTGATTTCTCATATTTAAACCTCGCTCCTCACACTAATGGTGTAGCTAGGGGACGGTCCATCCTGGGCAGCACTTCTTTGGGCGGCACTCCTGTGCCTTCCCCCAGGCTCTCTCCTACCTCCTTGTCTCCCTAGCCTTTTCTCTTCGCCCACTTGTCTCTCCAACCCTTCTCTCTCTCTCCCCTCTGTGCCGCTGGGGCAAGTGGCTGGGGCAAGTTTTCCCTATAACTGGACCACACCATGGTTCTCTCACTATGTGTGCCGTTCTGGGTGGTGGCTCCCTTCCTGACAACTCAGAGGAGAGAGCACGGCCCGGCAGGGGGAGGAGGGGGAGAGACAAGGAGAGAGGGGGGAGAAACAAAAGGGGGGAGAGAGAAGGGTGGGGTGAAGGGGAGAGACAAGGCGGAAGGAGAGAGGTAGTGGTGTGAGGAGAGACAAGGGGGAAGGGGAGAGACAAGGGTAGTGGGAGAAATAAGGAATGACAGGAAAGACAAGTGGTGAGGGGAGAAACTAGGAGGGGGGAGAGACAAGAGTGGGGGAGAGTCAAGGGGAGGGGAGAGACTAGATATATGGTATATGGTAAAATAAAATCACTATTTTCCTCCTGAATCTAATTTACTTTTTTCTTTTTCTCCCCATTGTCTTTTTTTCTCCATTGAATTTTAAAGGTGCAGCTTATTTTCAGGCCAATAGGGTAGGTGTAGAAATATTCTACAAAATTTAAGCAGATGCTTTGTAATTTAAAGAGTGTAGATTTGACTCATACAATATGTTTAGGTAATTTTTTAATCAAAACTATTTGTTTTTAATGAAATGGGAAAACCTTTAAGGAAGGACTCCATCATGAGTGCAGATGTCATTGACCGTTCCCCTAGAACAAGATTCCTTTTTGTTGGCCATTTTGCTCCATGAAAATGCCAATACAATGCCAACTAATAATATGTGGATATGCATACATTTTTATATGTAGTGATATTTCTGACTCACCCGACACTTTATGATATGATTTGGGTTATAGCAAGAGATATAGGAGTAGTAGAAACTGGGGCATGGAGTGGGGGCACACAAATAACTATCTTTCTCTCGACATACACTCTCTATATGACATTTAAAAATATAATATCTCTCTTTAGTTACGGTATGTATATAAGATAGAAAAACAGCTTCATGGGAAATATATATATATATATATATATATATGTATATATTAAAAATATCGAGCCAGCTTTTGGCATCATAGAGTGCCAAGGTGCTCAAAATACCTACAACCTCCTATAAGCCATATGCAGGTGCAAGTTATAATAAAACCTAATTCTCCTGTGGAATTAGCGGCACCCAGCCAGTTCTGCATAGCTTTCTGGCTCTGTAATAATAATTATCTACCAACAAACTGGAAATATATTTATTAAGGATGACTGCTTAAAGCTTTGGTTCATAATTACTCATACAGTACTTTCCTAAATGATTATTTAGCAAATCCTTGGCTGTGATATTTCTAATATTTATACGTAAAATGTATTTTAATAAGACTGAAATAGTTATAGCTTTCATTGTATTTTTCAAATGAGCTGGAAAATCATTTTGGACTGGAAATAAATGAAATACAAAAATACAGAGAATGACTTATGAAGATATATGCTCTTCTATGGCAGAAGACATTACTAAACTGTAATTCCATCTTTTTCATTACATGGGCCTCACTATGACCCACTAAATTACATTTCATTAGGAATATTATATTGCTCATAAATCACTGTAAAAGTTAAAAAATAATTGTATTGGATCTTTATTCACCGTAATATATTATAATATGAAGAATGTAAAGTTAGAAAAACCTGTGCAATTCATATGTTATTCCATAGATCCTATTAAACAGGCACACCAGGACAGCAGCTCAAGGAGCAATATCATTAGACAAAGGTGCTCTGAGTAGATGGATTTGGAAAAACCATGTTTGTACTGTCATAAATGTAACTTCCTGCTGCTCGTCTCCAAAAATAAAAATCATAATTAACCTTGCATCACTCTAATCACATTATTTTCATCTTCAGGGGAGGTGCAAAATGTGTACCAGTTGAGATACTGTCAAATGTGAGGTGGAATTATTACAGTGAAATGGCAACAAGAAGGAATAGAACAGAAGCAGGATTTTGAATAGGGCGAGAAAAGGGCTCAGAATGTCCGTACATAGGTTGAGATTATCAAGGCAGAATTGGCCCAGATATATGGCCCAGAGTCCTTAAAAAGCACTTACAATGGTTTTCACTTATTGTAGCCAAAATGGTAAAATCACTGTGGTAAAGGTAGATTTATTGGTAATAGAGGCATAGATAATGAGGAGTGTCTACTGTTTTTTGGAGTGTCTACTGGCCAGATGAGGCTCCTGTGGAGACTGCTGTCCACTACTGATGTAGAGATTTTTAGATAAGGGTTAGGAATTTGAAAATACCGCACTAATTCTAATGAACATTCATGCTAAGCAGTTGCACGTATAGTTGAATCATTATTTAATAAGATAGTGTGGTACTTTAGCATTCTTTGGGCCTCATTACATTTCTTCATACAGGCCGTAAGTCTGTGGGCTTGAAAATTGCAACAGAGTGATTTAATGAAACAAGCCCGCAAGTACATGGCTGAAAGCCAAATACGTAAACCTTGTAACCATACGTAGAATTTCAGGGCATGATCATGATCAATTAAGCAAGCCCATAAGTAATGATTTAGAGACAGCCAATAGTAAATGAGACCATCATCATGACATCATTAAAACATGTAGTTTAAACGTCAATCAGTTAGTGTTTAGACGTCCGATATGCAGGGTCGCAATTCAGTGATGTAAAAATCAATAGAAATTAATGAAGAAACTGTTATAGTCCATGTGGGTGGCCTGATATGTATTAACTCCTTAAATCCTAAGATTGATAGAACACAGAAAATAAACGTAAACATTTTTTATTGCAGATTTGTGAGCTTGAGATTTTAAAGTCCAGTATTGTGTTTGTATTGGCTCTTATAGTGTTAAGAACAGGTGTTTAACCCACTTGCAAGTCCTCTCTAGTACTCATAGTTTTTGCTACATTTGGCATTTACTGTTTTCATGGCAATTTCAGGCTTTAGGAATTGTAGCAATTAAAAAACTATTCCTTCTGGATAGCTACCTTGTCGTGGTGAAGGGGCTTGTGTTCGTCGATGAAGCTATGAACTATACCATGTAGGGTCAGCCAGGATGTGCAGGTCATGGCAGGGAGGTCAGACAAATTGCGGTCCACTGGAGAAGGAACTGGCAACTCACTCCAGTATCTTTGCAAAGAAAGCTTTATGGACAGGCACAACTAGAGACATAACGATATGGCACCGGAAGATGAGCCCCTCAAGTCAGAAGGGGCCTACCGCATTACTAACAGCAGAGGGCAAGTACAAGTAACACCAGATCTAATGAAGTGGTTGGGCCAAAGCCGAAAGGACACCAAGCTGCGGATGTGTCTGGAGGGGAAAGGAAAGTCCAATGCTGCAAAGATCAATTTAGAATAGGAACCTGGAATGTTAGAACTGTGAACCAAGGCAAACTAGATGTGGTCAAGAATGAAATGACAAGGTTAAACATTGATATCCTGGGAATTGGTGAACTTAAATGCACTGGAATGGGACATTTTCACATCAGACAACCACCAGATCTTCTACTGTGGTCAAGAATCCTGCAGAAGAAATGCAGTAGCCACCCTAGTCAAGCAAAGAGTGGCCAAAGCAGTGCTCGATTACAACCCAATAAATGACAGAATCATTTAAATTTGAATTCAAGGCAAGCTATTTAATATCACAGTGATCCAAGTCTATGCTCCAACCACGGATACTGAAGAGACTGAAGTTGTCCAGTTCTATGAAGACATTCAACACGTCAAAGATATATAACACCAAGAAAATATGTTACTATCATCATAGGAGATTGGAATGCTAAACTAGGGAACCAAAGGACACCTGGAATAACTGGCAAATTTGGCCTTGGAGTACAAAATGAAGCAGATCAGAGATTAGTAGAATTCTGTCAAGATAATTCTCTGGTTGTAGTAAACGCCCGTTTCCAACAGCCTCCGAGATGACTCTACACATGGACATCACCAGATAGAAATCTAATTGACTATATACTTGGCAGCCAAAGATGGACAAGCTCTATACAGTCAGCAAAAACAAGAGCCGGAGAAGACTGTGGCTCAGACCATGAGCTTCTTATTGCAAAGTTGAAAATTAAACTGAAGAAAAGAGGGAAACCATCGGACCAAGTAGATACAAAATAAATAATATACCTTGTCAATATGCAATGGAAGTAAAGAATAGATTTAAGGAACTAGACATGGAAGATAGAATGCCTGAAGAACTTTGGACCGAAGTTTGCAAAATAATCCAGGAAACAGCAAAAAAGAATATCCCTAAAAGAAAGAAAAGTAAGAAGACAAACTGGCTGCCTAATGAGGATTTGAAAGTAGCCCAGGAGAGAAGGAAAGTGAAAGGTAGTGGAAATAAGAAAAGATTTGTCCAACTGAATGCAGAATTCCAGAGGATAGCAAGAAGAGACAAGGAGACATTCTACAATGAGTGATGTAAGGAGATTGAAGAAGATAACCGAATGGGAGATCTCTTCAAGAAAATTGGGAACCTAAAAGGCAACTTTCATGCAAAAGTGGGAGTGATAAAAGATAAAAATGGTAGGGACTTAACAGAAGAAGATCAGATAAAGAAGAGGTGTCAGAAATACACTGAAGATCTATACAGGAAGGATCTTAAAAGCAGTGATGAAATCCCAATTGAACTATTCAAAATTTTAGCGGATGAAGCTGTGAAAGTGTTACTTGCCAACACTATGCCAACACATTTGGAAAACTCAATAATGGCCAATAGACTGGAAAAGGTCAGTCTACATCCCAATCCCCAAAAAAGGCAGTGCCAAAGAGTGCTCCACTTATCGAACAATTGCACTCATTTCACATGCCAGCAAGGTAATGCTTAAGATTCTACAAGCTCGACTCGAAAAATATATGGACCTGGAACTACCAGATGTGCAAGCCAGGTTACGCAGAGGAAGAGGCACAAGAGCTCAAATTGCCAATATTTGCTGGATAATAGAGAAAACAAGAGAGTTCCAAAAAAACATTTACTTCTGCTTCATAGACTATTCTAAAGCCTTTGACTGTGTGGATCACAACACAATGTGGCATGTCCTTAAAGAGGTGGGAGTACCAGGTCATCTCATCCTCATTCTAAAGAATCTGTATGTCGACCAAGGAGCCACGGTCAGAACTGAACATGGGATTACAGAATGGTTCAAGATCGGAAAAAGAGTGCGACAAGGTTGTATATTGTTACCTTATTTATTTAACTTATATGCAGAATACATCATGCGTAAGGCTGGACTGGGTGAATCCAAAGCCAGAATCAATATTGCTGGAAGGAATATCAATAACCTCAGATATGCCGATGATACTACTCTGATGGCTGAAAGTGAGGAGGAACTAAAGGACTTATTGATGAGGGTAAAAGAAGAGAGTGCAAAAGTTGGTCTGCTGCTCAACTTTAAAAAGACGATCATGGAAAACGGCAATCTCAATTCCCGGCAAATGGATGAGGAAGAAGTGGAGGAAGTGACAGATTTTATGAGGCCGATGGCCTTCATGTTAATATAGCTTGGCTTCTCACTACAAGAATTTATTCTCAGGAAAATAAGAGGCGGAGGAGAAGAGGAAATAGAACAGTAAGTTGCTACAAATAAGGCTATACCACATGAAGTCTCAGCAACGTGTCTGTACTACCTTGACCTGTATACAGAGTTGGAACTCTAGCCATTATACCTTAACTAGATCTTCCAACTTCCCTGGATCATCGTAATAGGTAACCAGGAAGTGCATCACTGACTGGTCAGCAGCTCTTGTTGCTATTTATATAAATATACTTCTCTTCACATTTTATTGTGTGTATTTCAAGCATTCTCCATGGATTTCCATCTACCATGACTCTCAGCCTATTATACAGATGTGAGCTTACCTTGCCCCCTGTGAACGATGTCAACTATTGTGTCAACACAAATAACTGGAATATTGTTGATCCTCCTGCCTTTTATCTTGTCGTAGTGAAGGGGCTTGTGTACTTCAATTAAGCTGTGAGGTATACCATGTATGGTCACCCACAACTGGCAGGTCACAGCAAAGAGGTCAGAAAAATTGTGGTCCACTGGAGAAGAAACTGGCAGCCCACTTTAGTATCTTTGCCAAGATAACCTCATGATAAGCCCATACAGAGACATAATGATAGATGCGTCTGGCATGCTGCTGTCCATAGGGACAAAGTGAGTTGGACACTACAAAATGACTTAAGAAACAAACAAAATAAACTGACCCCATCCATGCATGGTCAGCACTTGATTGTTGACATAACTATAATATAACTACTGCTCTGAACACCTCCTTCCTTGATAATGAGACAGGGTGCTCAATTAGAGAAAAAAATAACTTTAATAGGTTAGTTCTATGGATATGATACACCACTCTGAGGGCAACCTCATTTAGCTCACTTGTGCCCTTCATAGGGAGAAATATCCTGTAGTATATCAGTCTGGTCTCACTCAATAGAGTGATCTAGCATTAAAATACCAGGAAATTCTACCCTGGACGAGAGCAAAAGCAAATAACAGACATACATTTCAGTCTTAGTTGAGCCTCGTCAGTAAGGTGAAGATGAACTCCATAAGGCACAGTGAGCAAGGAGTCCACTTCTGGAGGCCCCCTATCACCCTGATGGAGACTAAAGCCCTAACAGTCATTTGCATAAGCAACAACGAAAACAGAGGTGCTCAATCACAGAACAAGTAATTTAGTTGAAATGCCTATAAAAGTACTAAAATAGGAGCAGAAGATCCTCCTTGAATGGATTGTCCAGCGTAGTATTTCGATCAATGACATTAGCAGGCTTGGGTTCTGCCAATACAGTTATTTTTCACATAGCTTTTCTGCTACTGAAAGTATGTATTTAATAAATATATATGCTTTTAAAAGCTGTCTATAACAGTGGTACCTTGGCTTACGTCGGCCTCAGCTTAAGTCGTTTTCGGGTTACGTTGCGTCTCCTCAGGAAATTTCGGACTCGTGTATGACGCTACCTTGGGTTACGTCGTGCTTGTGATACTGAAAGCAATCACAACAACAAGAGAAGCCTGCGCCTGTAATAATTCTAGTCTAGTGCCTGAAAGAGCCCAAATCCAGCAAGAAACCAAACTGAGCCCAAGTCCAGCATGTGCCGGCAGAAGCCCAAGTCCAGCCTGTGCCTGTCAGAGCCCAAGTCCAGCCTATGGCTACAAGAGCCCAAATTGAGCCCAAGTCCACTATATGCCTGCAAGAGCGCAAATTGAGCCCAAGAGCGCAAATCAAGTAAAGCCTGTGTCTGTAAGAGCCTAAATCCAGCCTCAGTCTGCAAGAGCCCAAATTGAGCCCAAGTCCAGCCTGTGCCTGTAAGATCTCAAGTCCAGCCTGTGCCTGCAAGAGCCCAAATTGAGCCAAGTCCAGCCTGTGCCTTTCAGAGCTCAAGTCCAGGCTGAGCCTGTCAGAGCCCAAATCCAGCATGTGCCTGTCAGAGCCCAAGTCCAGCCTGTGAAAACATCACTGAGGAGCTGCTGGAACTTCAGAGAGAGCTGAGCCTGTCAGAACCCAAATCCAGCCTGTGCAGCACCCCGACCTTTGCGCGCACAACAATTGAGCATCGACAAAGGGGCGCCAGTATCAGCTCTCCGACAGCAGCGCTCGGTTAAAAAATTATTGCCAAATGCGCGTCTTTAAAAGAGCAAGTTTTCAAATGTTGTATCCCCTAATGCCCTAAAACCCTCTAACCCTAACCCTTAGACCTCCATGTCTAACCCTAACCCTTAGACCCCTATGCCTAACCCTAACCCTTTAACCTGTAAGCCTAACCCTAACCCTTAGACCACCATGCCTAACCTTAACCCTTTAACCTGTAAGCCTAACCCTAACCCAAAGACCCTGTAAACCTAACCGTAACACAAAGACCCCCTAAGCCTACCCCAAAGACAGTGGTATCATGTTCTGTCACTAGAGGCAATAGTTAATATTTCTATAGAGCTCCATAGCTCGGCTGGTGCAGTGAACAGCCACACCCTAATTAAAGGTTGCTACAAATAGGTCTTTTTGCTCCAAAAGCATTTTGTACAGGGATTAGAATAATGTTTTTAAAACCTTGCAGCGATAATTTTTCCTACTAACAGCAAATTTTGTAATGTCTAAACTTGCTCATGAAAATGCATGAGAAGAAATATGTGCCTTCAGTACAATGTGTTTATCTGGGAGAATTATAGATGCATTATAGAAAAAAAAATAGTACAGTTCCTCAGATGTTTTCTGATTTGAAGACGTGTCTTTAGGTGCATTGGTGACATTTTACTTGCAACTGCGTCCATAAAAGAAAGAATGATATTAAAGTCACCTGTTTCCAATTGAGCTGAGTGCAGTCACGACCTTGCAGATCTTGGATTGCAGTGCAGTTACTGAGTACACACAGCACCACACCCTATATCCACCTGGAATGTTATATGCTTCAATGCTCAGCTCAAGCTTGGACTAGAATAAGTTGACATTATAACATTGTCAAGCTTCCAGATGGCTGAGGTGTGTTTTTATCAAGTACTAGTACCCCAATCTAATTCCACTTTATACAGGGATATCTGACTGGCAAGCTGGAGGAAAGTGTTGACTGATTGTCCCTCCATATTGAAATTCAATATGCAATATACTGAGTGATGACTGTAATGATTCACTCCCATCTCTTAAATTAAGCACTCAGAGTATATTTACATCATAATACATGACTGCCAAGCACCTCTGAAAAGTTCAAACTGCTCTTAGTGTTGGACAAAAAACAATGTGCTAGTGTGAAACTAATCATACAAAATGAGTCATATTCTCAAAGGATACAAAGGCTGAAAACATTTGAAGAATATTTACCTCCCAAGCCAATAAAACCATTGTGTGGAGGAAGAAAAATAATTTAAAAGTTTGCTCTAGTCACATATTTAAAATATGCTCTTTTGAAGAAATACACTTAAAAAAAGGAAAAATGTTTTTATGGTGTGAAATAACACAATTTCTTACCTTTTGTATTCAATTTTATTGCCATGGAATGTACCATTTTGTATTCTGCTGATCAAGTTTCTGAGGTGGAAGGAGATTTTGAATGAAGAGAGGAAGCTTCTCTTCTGCAATATGACAGGTAAAAGTGGCAATGCTTTCAGCAGACCTAATAAATAGCTTATTCGTTTAAAGGACACCCTCCTGAGAAAGTAAGGGAAGAAAAAATGCATGGAAGAAAAAATGGTATGCCACAGTAAAGAATAATTTAAAGGTTCTGTTTTTTTCCAAAGAAGAGCCCTCATGAGGTTTCATCTCTGTTACTTCAAAGAACTACTGTAGTCGAAAGTTTTCCTATATGATATTCATTTATTTACATTTATATACAGCTTAGTAATTGTACAGAATTTCAAAAACAAAGTCATAGACATTTCTAGGACTGGGCCTGAGGGCAGCGCTATATTGGGGGCAGCAACCTTTGCCAGACTCCATCCCTCCATTCCCCCCACCCTCCTCTCCTTCAATCCCCTTCTCCCTCAACTCCTGCACTCTCCTCTACACAATAATATACCAGAGAGAGGAAGTAGGACTACAAGTTGTTGAGTAAGGCTTCCACACAAGACCTCATGATGTCAAATTAATTCTGCCATGGGACCCACTGGAAGCCTCAGCTGGTGCTTCGTAGGCACATTCACATTTGGGCATCAAACAACAGGTTTGTGACAATACAAGGGTAGGGGCTATACAAGCCCAGGGCCACCTGCTATAGACTACAGTTAACTACCCACAAGGACCCTGGGGTTCTTGGAAATCTCTGCACCAGCACTCTGATATATGGTTTCTGTATCGGTCAGCATTAGAGATCAGCACTTCCAGGCTACCAAGAGACTCCAGATCTGCTTCTTCTTAGGGGGCTTGATAAGACTTGTTACAGTCAAACCTACCCCAGCAGGATCCTACAGAGTCTCTCAGTAGCTCCCTGCAGCCATCCATGAGAACAGGAGCAAAATAAGAGACATTCAATTTCTATATGTCTCCAGAAGTGAACTGTTTTATTTTGAAAAGTCAAACAATTTTATAGCGGTTAAATACAGAGGGGGTGTACACAATGTAACAATGAAAGGGTGTGGCAGACAATAACAGGAAATGACCCCACATGGGGTCTAACAGTACCTTGATAGATACCTCAGAACAATATAGCTACCTTCTAATACACATTCTGCTGTCTCTGTGTCTGAGTGGTCAATACCTTAGATAGAGTACATGGCAGATGGGATTAACTTAATGTTCTAACAATGGACCAGAGCAGATTACAATACAATTGAATGTCTGGAGCCAAGCTGTCTGTCCTTTAATGGGCTAAGATCCAGGAACTGGAAAAAGGGGTCCTTGACAAAGTTGAAAAAAATTATTTCCTGTTCATGATTTCTGAGAAATACGGTTACTGCACTGCATTCTTGGAAACTGGGCAGGGAATGCAAATAAGTCCACAATGCATTTTACGTATCATTGTCAACTAATTAACTTTCTGTTCATTCAAAGTATCTTCCCACGGCAGGAAGTTGATTGGTAGAAAAAAAATGGTAGATTCCTCTGGAGCATACTTGCATATGTATCCTAAAAATGTAGCTTGTTTTTAAGTTTATTTCTTAAAAAGAGTTTATTGAGCAGCACTTTTAAAACCTTTTCCACATCCTTTCTGATGGCAAAGGACACTTATGGTGACTTCAATGTCATTTTAAACATAAAACAGTGTGCAATATATAGAAAACTAGTATTCAAGCCCTTCTGCCACATCACAATAAGATATATTTCTAATAAGTTTTTCTTGCTTTCACTGTGTTTAAAGCTGCAGAATAGCAGACGGAGAGGTACCAGTAGCTCTGAAGCTGCCTTATAGAGCAGGGTATCGAAATACACGCTAAAAACATCCCTCATTAAATGTGTCACAGAATATGTTTATATGGGAAGGTAATTACGAAGAAACTTTATTTTTTCATCCATCTGTTTTTCTCACATCCACAGTTTTAATGAGAGCACAGCAAGTATCATAGCACCATTTTGCAGCAGGGACTAGGATGAAACACGTAGGGTAGCTACTACAGATATAACCACTTGGCATTGTACAGAACATGTTGTGTATGGTAGCCCTGCCAGCAGTTCTAATATAAAATTGTGTTATTTCGTTAAAGTAGTGTAATTTGTTTGTTTATATTGAATTCACAGAATAAACAGAATTTCTGAAAACAGATGGCTAAATGATTTTGTTGGAACAGACATTTCTAGACACCTTTACTGAGCTGTTCCAATGATATTTTTTCTAAATATGCTTAATGATGAGCCTCTTGGAATTTAATCATTTGCAGTTTCAATAGCTTTCTAAGAAAGATTCAGACTCATTGCAGTGTCCAATAAACTTAATTCTTTTATTATGACTATTAGATTACATCTGAAAATATATTCATTAAAATTTCATAGCCATGATTACCCATGAGTATTAATTCCAGAGATTAATCAAAATACAGTAATTATCTCCTCCATCCTCAGTGCTTAAAAAATATCTGAAAAAGAAATATATGACAGTATAACCTAACAAATAAAATAGGGAGTCTATGACTTAAATAGAATAAACATAGAGCTGTATTGTTTCAACTAAAAACTTTTTTTTTTAACTTGCATTTTATTGACTTTTAATCAAATACATCTCAGAATTAAACAACCATAAATAACAAATAATATTAAATAAATAATTCAATAAATAAAATATATTTAATCAAATTTAAATGTCTCTGTGGCAGTTCAATATATCATTAAAAAATAATGCTCTACCGGTTGGCTAATATTTTTCCTCTTCAAATAATATCTTCCTTTATGTCAATAATGTTTTTTTATTAAGCATCCATATATCCCAAGTGCTTATACCATCTGTCAGTCTGCTTTAAAAGTATTCCATTGCTAAGACAAAATTCAAAGTTATTCAAATTTTCTAACCTTGGTGAACTACAAATGTTTTACTAAAAAGTGAAGGATACATTTGAATTCATAATTGAGGCGGATAAAGTTAATTAAACAAGTAAAACATTAATATAAAACTAGAAAAAAAAATCCCAAAGAGTCCCTTTAAATATACAGTTATGCTTATATGCCATTTTGGTTTTAACAGATCAAATCTATGAGATTGGAGGAGACATTGAATGCAGAGAAAGTTTCTGTTTGCAGGACTAAAGTGAAGTTCATTAGTTTACAAGTATACACCCACCTGAGAAAATAACAAGTAGCTACATCCAAGAAAACAATATGGCAAAAAATATTTAAAAAGTGTTAAAAGATGTAAATGTTATATATATATATATAGTCAGGTCCATAAATATTGGGACATCGACATAATTCTAAACTTTTTGGCTCTATACACCACCACAATGGATTTGAAATGAAACTAACAAGATGTGCTTTAACTGCAGACTTTCAGCTTTAATTTGAGGGTATTTACATCCAATCCAGGTGAACAGTGTAGGAATTACAACAGTTTGTATATGTGCCTCCCACTTTTTAAGGGACCAAAAGTAATGGGACAATTGGCTGCTCAGCTGTTCCATGGCCAGGTGTGTGTTATTCCCTCATTATCACATTTACAAAGAGCAGAAATACGCTCCAGTGTTAATTTCAAGTGTGCTATTTGCATTTGTTGCTGTTAACTCTCAATATGAGATCCAAAGAGCTGTCACTATCAGTGAAGCAAGCCATCATTAGGCTGAAAAAACAAAACAAACCCATCAGAGAGATAGCAAAAACATTAGGTATGGCCAAATCAACTGTTTGGAACATACTTAAAAAGAAAGAACGCACCGGTGAGCTCAGCAACACCAAAAGACCCGGAAGACCACAGAAAACAACTGTGGTGGATGACCGAAGAATTATTTCCCTGGTGAAGAAAACACCCTTTACAACAGTTGGCCAGATCAAGAACACTCTCCAGGAGGTAGGTGTATGTGTGTCAAAGTCAACAATCAAGAGAAGACTTCACCAGAGTAAATACAAAGGGTTCACCACAAGATGTAAACCATTGGTGAGCCTCAAAAACAGGAAGGCCAGATTAGAGTTTTCCAAACAACACCTAAAAAAGCCTTCACAGTTCTGGAACAACATCCTATGGACAGATGAGACTAAGATCAACTTGTACCAGAGTGATGGGAAGAGAAGAGTATGGAGACGGAAAGGAACTGCTCATGATCCAAAGCATACCACCTCATCAGTGAAGCATGGTGGTGGTAGTGTCATGGCGTGGGCATGTATGGCTGCCAATGGAACTGGTTCTCTTGTATTTATTGATGATGTGACTGCTGACAAAAGCAGCAGGATGAATTCTGAAGTGTTTCGGGCAATATTATCTGCTCATATTCAGCCAAATGCTTCAGAACTCATTGGACGGCGCTTCACAGTGCAGATGGATAATGACCCGAAGCATACTGCAAAAGCAACCAAAGAGTTTTTTAAGGGAAAGAAGTGGAATGTTATGCAATGGCCAAGTCAATCCCCTGATCTGAATCCGATTGAGCATGCATTTCACATGCTGAAGACAAAAGTGAAGGGAAAATGCCCCAAGAACAAGCAGGAACTGAAGACAGTTGCAATAGAGGTCTGGCAGAGCATCACCAGGGATGAAACCCAGCGTCTGGTGATGTCTATGCGTTCCAGACTTCAGGCTGTAATTGACTGCAAAGGATTTGCAACCAAGTATTAAAAAGTGAAAGTTTGTTTTATGACTGTTAATCTGTCCCATTACTTTTGGTCCCTTAAAAAGTGGGAGACACATATACAAACTGTTGTAATTCCTACACCGTTCACCTGATTTGGATGTAAATACCCTCAAATTAAAGCTGAAAGTCTGCAGTTAAAGCACACCTTGTTTGTTTCATTTCAAATCCATTTTGGTGGTGTATAGAGACAAAAAGATTATAATTATGTCGATGTCCCAATATTTATGGACCTGACTGTATGTATATATATATATATATATATATATATATATATATATATATATATATATATATATATATATATATATACTGTGCCTTGCAAGAGTATTCATCCCCCCCCCCTCCCCTTGGTATTTTTCGTGTTTTGTTGCCTCACAACCTGGAATTAACATGGATTGTTTGAGGATTTGCATCATTTAATTTACAGGACATGCCCACAACTTTGAAGATGTTTTTTTATTTTTTATTGTGAAGCAAACAACAAATAGGACAAAATACCAGAAAAAAAGTCATTGTGCGGCAATCACAGCTCGAAGCCACCTTGGATAAGTCTCTATGAGCTTGCCACATCTTACCACTGGGATTTTTGCCCATTCCTCATGGCCCAGCTGCTCCAGCTCCTTCAAGTTGGATGGTTTGCGCTTGTGAACAGCAATCTTTAAGTCTAACCACAGATTTTCTATTGGATTGAGGTCTGGGCTTTGACTAGGCCATTCCAACACATTTACATGTTTCCCCTTAAACCACTCAAGTGTTGCTTTAGCAGTGTGTTTGGGGTCATCGTCCTGCTGGAAGGTGAACCTCCGTCCTAGCTTCAAATCACTCACAGAGTGGTACAGGTTTTGCTGAAGAATATCCCTGTACTTAGCACCATCCATCTTTCCCTCAACTCTAAACAGTTTCCCAGTCCCGGCTGCTGAGAAACATCCCCATAGCATGATGCTGCCACCATTATGTTTCACTGTGGGGATGGTGTTCTTTGGGTGATGTGATATGTTGGGTTTGCGCCAGACATATCGTTTTCTTTGATGGCCGAAAAGTTCAATTTGTGTCTCATCAGACCAGAGCACCTTACTCCATACATTTTGGGAGTCTCCAACATGCCTTTTCGCAAACACAAAACGTGCCATTTTGTTTTTTGCTGAAAGTAATGTTTTTCTTCTGGCCTCTCTGCCATAAAGCCCAACTCTATGGAGCATACAGTTTATTGCCGTCCTATGTACAGATACTCCAGTCTCTGCTGTGGAACTCTGCAGCTCCTCCAAGGTTACCTTAAGTCTCTGTGCTGTCTCTCTGATTAATGCCCTCCTTGCCAGGTCCGTGAGTTTTGGTGGGCGGCCGTCTCTTGGCAGGTTTGCTGTTCTGCCATGTTCTTTCCATTTGGTTATGATAGATTTGATGGTGCTCCTGGGGATCAGCAAATATTTGCATATTTTTTTTATAACCTAACCCTGACTTGTACTTCTCAACAACATTGTCCCTTACTTGTTTGGAGAGTTCCTTGGTCTTCATGGCAGTGTTTCGTTAGTGGTGCCTCTTGCTTAGGTGTTGCAGCTTCTGGGGCCTTTCAAAAAATGTGTGTATATGTAATGACAGATCACGTGACACTTAGATTGCACACAGGTGGACATTATTTCACTAATTATGTGACTTCTAAAGGTAATTGGTTGCACCAGAGCTTTTTATGGGCTTCATAACAAAGGGGGTGAATACATACGCACATGCCAATTTTCTGTTTTCTATTTCTTGTTTTATGTATATATTTTTCTCATTTCACTTCACCAATTTAGACCATTGTGTTCTGATCCATCACATAAAATTCAGATGAAGAAAACATTGAAATTTAGGCTGTAATGTAACAAAATAGGAAAAAAAATGGGGTGAATACTTTTGCAGTACCTTTAGTAGAATTATATGGTTCTTAGTTATAGATTTTCATATAAATTATAATAATACTAATTGATAATAATCATTCATTCAAGATAGTAAATCTAGACATTGAAGTGTCACCACATTTCATTCCTATTCTATTACTATATATTATTTCAGTAACCAGGAAAGCCTTAAAGTGAGTGATCTTGTGTGAAGCAGGCAAAAAATACAAAGGTTTCATATTCTGGAATTTCTTTTACATCTAAGGAGCGCCCTGAGCTATAATGAAATGCAGATTGTGTTCTTATGTGTAGCAAATTGGCTCAGTAAGAAACTCTTAATTCTGTATGGATCACTTTTTCCCGAGAACGCCTGCTGGAGTAATGTGAAACATTTTCCAGCTCATGTTCCAGGTAGGGTGACTTGCTTTGCATTTCTGAGAAAGTACTTAAACACCACACTTCACAAGCAGATGTTAGGAGTTGGATACCTTCAATAAGGTGCAGGTGGCCTGTTGGCATCATTACAAGTAGTTCAGTCTCTAATGGGCACTGGCTGATCTGAGGAATATCTCATGATTTTTCCTTAAAAACAGTCAGGCTGTTAGCAAAGTATTCCATGCAGCAAGTCTATTTAAATCTATCTGTACATATCAATTACAATACAGGAAGAATGTCAACCTTAAGTGTTTATTATTATGTTTCCCTAGAAATTAAAATATGTGTAAAACATTTACTTTTTACATCCTTTGTTTAACTTGTATATTTTAGACTGATTGCTTAGTTTCTTTCCACATTGCCCCACCTAAAAAGTGATGTATATGTTTACAATATACAGGTGCCTATCTTACAGCCTTATTAAATTGCGATTTAGCCAATTGAATAGGGCTCTATATACGCACAGAGCATATTTTTTTACAGAAGTTTTTAGTTAGTGAAGACCTTGCTTTTGGATAGAAGTTCACTAACTAAAAACTTCTGTAAAAAAATATGCTCTGTGCTTATACAGAGACCCGTTCAATGAGCCGAATCGCAATTTAATAAGACTGTTGGGGACTCATTCAATTGCAATTTGCCCAATTGAATTTGACCCTAAATAAGCACATAATATATATTTTTTTAAGAATTTTTTAGTTATTGAAAACCTTTCTTTTGAATAGATGCTTGCTAACAAAAAACTTCTTTAAAATATATATGTAATGTGGTTATTTAGGGCCCTATTCAATTGTTCAAATTGCAATTGAATGAGGGCCTTAGTATGTATGTTTTATTCAGTCCATTTGTCCTAAATTTACTTATAAGTGTTCCCAACTGTTATCTTCGTATCTCTAACTTTTCTAGATCAGGCAAGTTCCATCTAAACATAAGTTTATTTTATGTTTAGAGCATCCCTAGATAAATTCAAGCACTTAAATATATAACTGCAGGTTCCCTGGTAGTCCAGTGCTTTGGATTTAAGTGCTTTCACTGCTGCAACCTGGGTTTGATTCCAGTCAGGGAACCAAGAGGTCACACCACCCTGAAGCTAAACAAGGTTGGGGCATTCATTACTTGGATAGGGAACCACCTAGGAATACCAGTAGTTGTATGCTGTGGCCCACTGGAGAAGGAACTGGCAATCCACTCCAGTATCTCTGTCATGAAAACCAAGTGGATGAGCATGACCATGGACATAAAGATGTGACTGGTGTGTTACGGTCCATGAGGTCAAGGAGAGTCAGACATGACTGAATAACAAAACAAGAACAACTGTTTAAAATGTATGGAACTTGGCTAGTTTAACAGTTTCTCCTCCATGTTTGTGGAGAGTGGAAGCCACCTGTCACAGAATGTGATCAACTTTCCACCAGGATCATACTATCCTTTGCATTATACTGGTTGGTGAGAGAGGATTTAGATAAAGGTAGAAAACATAAACTCCTCATTTAAGTTTTTCATTTATAAATCCATTGTGCTTCGTTCCTATAGGCATTTCTCAACATCCTCTCTTCTTATTATATAGTGGATCTGATCAATTCCTGTGAACTTCAAGCTTGATGGATTACCCATGTGAACTGAATTCATGATGTATGAGTTTTATTTAATATGGTTTTCAAGTGTTCTAACACTTGCCTAGAATACTGACTTTTTGTTTGGCCAACATAACCTGTTCCACAAATGCAATCTATTTTAGAAATAAATATACATGTCTGGAGAATTATGAATGATGTTATTGCATAATTAATTTTTCCATCAGTGTCAGAAAAATAAGAAGTCTTTTGCATTTTGGCTTCCTGATGTTATTGAGCCATGCTGTGTTATCTTCTCTTACATAATGGCTACTGACCAATGTGTAATTCAAATTAGACACTCTCTTAAATGTTATGGAAGGTTTCTCTTATAGAACTTCTTTTAGATCATTGCATGCCAATAACATTAGCCAGAGTTAAAAAAATAGTTCTCTTATACAGTGGATATAAAAAGTCTACACACCCCTGTTAAAATGTCAGGTTTCTGTGCTGTAAAAAAATGAGACAAAGATAAATAATTTCAGAACTTTTTCCACCTTTACTGTGACAATAATTGAAAAACAAACTGAAATCTTTTAGGTGGAGGGAAGAAAAAAAAAAGAAGAAAAATAATGTAGTTGCATAAGTCTGCACACCCTCTTATAACTGGGGATGTAGCTGTGTTCAGAATTAAGCAATCACATTCCAAATCTTGTTAAATATGAGTCAGCATAAACCTGCCATCACTTAAAGTGTCTCTGATTAACCCCAAATAAAGTTCATCTGCTCTAGTTGGTCTTTCCTGAACTTTTCTTAGTAGCATCCCACAGGAAAAGCCATGGTCCACAGAGAGCTTCCAAAGCACAGAGGGATCTCATTGTTAAAAGGTATCAGTCAGGAGAAGGGTACAAAATAATTTCCAAGGCATTAGATATATCATGGAACACAGTGAAGTGGAGAAAATATGGCACAACAGTGACATTACCAAGAACGGGAGCTCCCTCCAAAATTGATAAAAAGACAAGAAGAAAACTGGTCTGGGAGGCTACCAAGAGGCCTATAGCAACATTAAAGTAGCTGCAGGAATATCTGGCAAGTACTGGCTGTGTGGTACATGTGACAACAATCTCCCGTATTCTTCATATGTCTGGGCTATGGGGTAGAGTGGCAAGACCAAAGCCTTTTCTTACAAAGAAAAACATCCAAGCCAGGCTACATTTTGCAAAAACACATCTGAAGTCTCCCAAAAGCATGTGGGAAAAGGTGTTATGGTCTGATGAAACCAAGGTTGAACTTTTTGGCCATAATTCCAAAAGATATGTTTGGCGCAAAAACAACACTGCACATCACTAAAAGAACACCATACCCACAGTGAAGCATGGTGGCGCCAGCATTATGCTTTGGGGCTGTTTTTCTTCAACTGGAACTTGGGCCTTAGTTAAGATAGAGGGAATTATGAACAGTTCCAAATACCAGTCAATATTGGCACAAAACCTTCAGGCTTCTGCTAGAAAGCTGAACATGAAGAGGAACTTCATCTTTCAGCATGACAACGACCCAAAGCATACATCCAAATCAACAAAGGAATGGCTTCACCAGAAGAAGATTCAAGTTTTGGAATGGCCCAGCCAGAGCCCAGACCTGAATCCAATTGAAACTCTGTGGGGTGATCTGAAGAGGGCTGTGCACAGGAGATGCCCTCGCACAGATTTTGAGTGTTTTTGCAAAGAAGAGTGGGCAAATCTTGCCAAGTCAAAATGTGCCATGCTGATAGACTCATACCCAAAAAGACTGAGTGCTGTAATAAAATCAAAAGGTGCTTCAACAAAGTATTAGTTTAAGGGTGTGCATACTTATGCAACCATATTATTTTATTTTTATATTTTTTCTTCCCTCTACCTAAAAGATTTCAGTTTGTTTTTCAATTGAGTTGTACAGTTTATAGGTCACATTAAAGGTGGAAACAATTCTGACATGATTTATCTTTGTCTCATTTCTCTACAGCACAGAAACCTGACATTTTAACAGGGGTGTGTAGATTTTTTATATCCACTGTATATGGTACATTTTGTTGTGTTCACGTTTGTATTAATGTCCCGGTTCCTATTACTTGGATGCAGGTCTGAGCGCTATATCAGCTAACAAGTGTTAAAAACAGGCTGTATTCTATTTTGCCTTAGTGTGAACATTATTTAAGTACTTTAACTCCAAGGGCAGTGTAAATATGACTTTGGGGTATATTCCGTATGTGAATTTCGATTTTTCAATGAAGTAGAATTGTTTATAAGGGGCAACAATTTTTCCTCACTTTGATTCAGGTAAAAAAACTTCTTACTGGGCGTCATAACATTAACAGAAACAATTCTTCAATATTTATCATAACATTTTGAGCTACTGAATATCAACATATACATTTAGAATTATATATTTAATGATTGCACTATTGGCTCAATTGTTTTTAAACATTGGTACCCATATTGTTTTATTCACTCTTCAATGCATACCAACAAAACTTATGTTTTAACTTTAAAAGTGTTTATTCTGATCAGACATTTCTATGCTTTGTGGTTTGGATTAATACATTGAATTGTATAAACAATTTTCTGGGCACTAACACCCTACACTCTACTATAAGCTAACTAGGCTTTCGGTAGCATTTCAGCGGGTCAACCAGCCACAAACAAAGCATGGGATCCCAACATCCCGAAAAATAACACTGTTTTACCACATATGTCCTAACCAAGAAGTCTCTCTAAAATAACAACTCAGAGCTGATTGATTTATAGAACACTCCCATTGTTTAAAGGTACTGACGCTTTGTCAGCTCCATGGGAGGCCCTTTAGGTTTGCCTTTGCAAACAATAACTTTAATACATCTCCATAGACTACATCACACAGTATACCTTGAATTATACACCCACTATTAATACTTTAATCTTTCCTGTAGTACACTGAATATACTTAGAACTGAACATGATATCACCGGTAAAGTGATTTCCTTAGCCTAGAGGCCCTAAAAGGTATACCCGCCTCAACCCTAACTGGCCCAGAATGGTGACAGAATTACACCGCCATGAGAAGTTCAGTGACACTTAGAATGTGGAGCTGTTTGGGACAAACATTTTGGAGCCAACCAGACTATAGGCCTCATTAAATTAGAAATCGTAATTCCCTCGGTCCTCGCAAAAGTCATCTTTGCGCTGTTTGTGAGGACCAATTCCTCAATATGTTCCTTTCACCCGGCATTGCATGCTGACACCCAAAAACAGCAGAAAATAGGCTCCGAGAGAGCTACATAGTAACACACAAACATAAATCTATGGGGAGAAGCTTGTACCTCGGAAGAATCCCTACAAGCAGAAAAAAGTGCCAGCAAAGGCTGGTTCTAAGGCTCCCCCCTACACCCTAAACACATCCCCATGCTGCAGGGGTCCTGATCGTGACCCCAGCAACCTCCCCATGTTAACCCTTGCACCGGGGGTTCTGATGGGGACCAATCGTAACCCCCGCTGCATTTAAAATTTTAAATGTTAGAGATCCCCATAAGCCACTATTTAACCCCTATAGAACACTAATTAACCCCTATAATAACACCATGTGCCATGAGGGTCCTCCAGGACCCTCATGACCCAAAGTCTAAGCACTACACTACACTATTAACCTAACTATACCTAATAACCCTATCTAGGCCTTTCTAACCCTAACTGGGCCTATCTAACCCTATCTAGGCCTATCTAACCCTAACTGGGCCTATCTAACCCCATCTAAGCCTATGTAACCCCATCTCTTATGGGGGTCCATACAGACCCCCATAATCCTATATTTAACCCCATCAGTCCCATAAGGGTCTCATGGGACAATTAGAACCCTAATATTAAGCCCATAAGTGCCATGAGGGTCCTCCAGGACCCTCATGACACTAAGTATAAACACTACACTACACTATTCTCCCCCCAAAAAAAAACCAAAATCATAACTAACCAACCCCCACCCTAACCTATTAATACGTACACAACCCACCTAACCCCTGCACCCCACTAATTACAAAAAAAAAAAACTTTATGGAAAGTAAAAAAAGACCCCTATGGGACTGATGGGGTTAATTAGTGTCCTATAGTGGTCTGTATAGACCCCTGTTGCACTGATGGGGTTAATTAGAGACTTATGAGGGTCTGTATAGACCCCCAAAAGTGGTGGGGTTCAATAGAGACTTACGGGAGCATGTATAGACCCCCATAAGTGATGGGGTTATTTAGGACTAGTTAGGGTTACATAGGACTAAATGGAGTTAAATAGGTCTAGATGGGGTTCAGTGGTTAGTGATAGGGTTAATTAGATATGGGGAGGTTTAATTCGCGTTAATTACTTAGATGGGGTAATTTAGATTTATTGGTTTATTGGGGTGGCTAATAGTGTGGTGTAGGGTAGTGCTTAGTCTTAGTGTCATGAGGGTCTCATAGCACTTATAGTGTTAATATTGGGGTTAATTTGTGTCCTATAAGAGTCGGTATAGACCCTTATGGAACCGATGGGGCTAAGTGGTGTCCTATAAGGGTCTGTATAGACCCCTATGGGACTGAGGTAGTTAATTTTAATCTCATGAGCATCTGTATTGACCCCCATGAATGATGGGTTAATTTTAAATGTCTGGGGGGTAAGCACCCCCGCGGCAGCGGTTAATTTTTTTAGTGATTGCAGGTCCTTTAACGACCTTAACGGTCCTTTCAGGACCTGCGGCAGCAAATTTGAAATGCAGCGGGGGTCCCAATCGGGACCCCCACTGCATGGGGTGATATGGGGACACTGCGGGGGGCCCCCAGCATAGGGGGGGTTAATTTTAGGTGCCGGGGGATACTTGAAGTAACCTTGCGGCAGGGGTTAACACTTTGTCTGGCAAGGGGGTTAATATGGGAAGGGATGATATTAGGTGCCTTGGGGTACCGGGTACCCCCACGGCTGAGATTGCACAACAGTGTGCCCCGGGACCTTTAAGGACCCGCGACGGGAGGTTTGAATTTTTAACTGCAGCGGTGTACCCGATCCCCCGATTTTTAACTGCGGGGGTCCTCATCATAGGGGGTTAATTTTAGGGGCTTGTGCTTTTAACTGCCACAGAGGTCCCGATCGGAACCACTGGGGCAAGGGCTGATGTCGGGAGTCTGCGTGTGATCACGGAGGCTTTCATTAGCCGTGATGGCAACCTCTCCTGCCATTGAATAATTCAGACCCATTGCTACGTAATTGCTTAATTGATAGTAGCACTATCGCACATCCAACGTGCAAGGAGACTGGCTTACAAGATAGCCTCTCTCCTTTCAGCTTCTTTCTAATTTAATAGCAAAGCAACTCGGGAGAATTTGAAGCACATTGGGTTTAAGAGCTATACGTTGGCGTTCCGAGGCCGGGATTTAATATGGCCAAAAGTGAGTATCATGTGTATGTTTTAATAAAGTATAAGGAGCAGATAATGACAAAGACAGCATAAAAAACTAAAACCACAAAGTGTATTACAATGAATATTCTTATTTTTGGTAGAATCTAGGGCATGTAAAAAAAGAGAAATATATATTTGTTTTCTCTAGGGTTTGCCACAGAATGAATTGAAATACATTACTGATAGAGGTAGGGGAAATAACACACCTTTATTTCATTCCATTTTGGACAGTGATACATTTAAAAACAAATTAAAAGAACATAAAAAGCAACAAATATGTTGCCCTTTGTAATATAGTCAATGTAGAGGTTTTAATTAAATGTTAAAATTCTATGAGTCCAGTGGGTCCTTCTAGCTAACAGACGTAGCTCTGCTGTCATCCCAAATCTGACTAATCCCTATAATGTAGTTGATTATAAACTGTCAAATTATTGTTATTCGTGCTTTGAAATTTCAAAGGAAGTTACATATCTTTGCCTTTTATCAGAAGAAAGTCCCAAAGTAAATTAAGACTAACCAAAGTTATATGCTTACATTTTTGTTAGTCACTGTTTTTTTTTACCAGACAACTGGCATAACCTTGTTATACAGCTATACATTAGTGATTTGGGGCCCTATTCTACAAAACCCATGAATTTGGCTGTGAATGTTTTTTTTTCAAATGTTTAGATGTACTGTATTTTATTGAATCCAGCTCACAAATTCTGACCTCAAGGCTGAACTCGTAAACCCTGCCCTAATTTCAAGTGGCGTGATCATAGGATCTGACAATATTTAAGCAAGCACTTAATTTACTTATTAGATACAGCTATAGTAAATGAGACCGTCATCATGACGTCAGTCAATTTACACGCAATCGGAGGCTTAGTGCCAATAAGTAATATTTGTCAGTTGGGTACGCAATCAAGCAATCTAGCACTCTATAAAATGCATTAGATCATTTGTTTTAGTCCATGTGGGTTTCATGATAAGAATAAACCCCTTGAGTCCTGAGATCAATATTATTCAGGAATAACATTTAAAAATAATATTTTTTAATTGCATATTTGTGGGTTTGAGACTGTAGTGCAATTCATTCTAATGTGTTTCCATGCCTTCCCATGCTTTTAAAGTACAGTATTGTGTTTTTAATTGCAGATACAGCTCTAATGAGTGTTTGAAAAAGTACTATATAAGTACTACTCATAATATTTTTGACAGAAACGTCAAAATATGGGTCCAATAGAATATCGATTTTGTGTATTTTTAAAACACCATTCTTGCTGTTTTTTGTGCAATTACTTAATTATTACAAAGTGGCTGGTTGTTAAGCTTTATACCACATTTATATTTTTTATACTGTATGAGCACTATGGGCCTTATTCTATAGCCCAATTTGGAAATTTATGCACCTGTAAAATCACTCTTAGAATATGTGATAATATTATTATCTACTCACAATACGATTACGAGTTACCCGCCCACAAGCACTATAGGCCAGCCAAAGAGGCAAATTTGGCCTTAGAACACCATTGGTTTTAGCACAGCTCAAATATTACGAGCTCTAAATTGTTAAAGTTACACAAAATCAATTCTATTAGAACCGTAGCTCAAGCTCGCAACTATAGTCTAACTAGCAACTGAAAAAAGTATTACTTTCAGTCAAAAATATTACGAGTACTAAATAGTAGTCTCAAGGACTTTTTCAAATACAGAGCTGTAGCAGCTATTAAACACACACTACTGTACTTTAAAAGCAAGGGAAGGCATGGAAGCACATTCAAATAAATTGCAAAACACCCTCTAGCCAAAAGGATGATGTCATGACCGATTTCGGGACCCCTTGAACCAAACAAGCAATCCTGTTATTTGGGACTTTGGCACACTGGGTTGATAATATTCAAGACTATTAAAATGGACATGACACTTACATAGTATAGTATTTGAGGTTGAAAAAAGACTTATAGATTATAGTCCATCAAGTTCAACCTTTTAAGATCCCCTCTAATCAGCAATATGCGGATTAGTTGTTAATTGAGAGGAAGGCAAACAGAAAAAAAAACAGGGAAACTTGCAAATTGTCTCAAAAGGGAAAAAAATAAATTATTTCCTGACCCCAGAAACTGGTGATCAGATTCCTCCCTGGATCAATACTTCTTCTCTAATTAACCAGGATAACCCTGAATGCCCTTTTTATTTAAAAATATATCCAGTCCCTTTTTAAAGTTATCTATCGAATCCACTGTCACCACCTCCTTTGGTAGAGAATTCCACAGATTAACCACCCTTACTGTGAAGAATCCTTTTCTTTCTTTAAGGTGGATTCCTTTTACTTCTAACCTCAAGGGATGTCCTCTCGTCAGTTTAAAACCTCTTGGCACAAAAAATCCACTTGACATAGCTTTTTATTGACCTTGGATAATGATCTATAAGGTAATCATATCCCCTCTATCCACCTTTGTTCTAGAGAATAAGTTTAATTTAGTTATTATTTTATCATAACTTAGCCCCTCCATTCTCCTTATTAGTTTAGTTGCCCTTCTCTGTACTTTTTCCAGCTCTAAAATGTCCTTTTTATGTAGTGGTTCCCAAAATTGTACTTCATATTCCAAATGAGGGTGTACTAGGGATTTGTATAGTGGGAGAATTATATTTGCTTCCTTTGCTTCTATACCCTTCTTAATACATGCTAATATTTTACTTGCTTTTTGCAGATGCTGCTTGGCATTGAGCACTGTTACCTAGGTGGTTGTCCACAAGTACTCCCAAATCCCTTTCAATATCTGATACCCCTAGATTTACAAAAAAGAAAAAGAAAAAAGCATGTAAAACAATTTATAAATTGATATGCAGGTCAATGAGGGAAATAAGTATTTGACCCCTTCGTCTGAGTACTTGGTGACAAAACCCTTGTTGGCAATCACAGAGGTCCCGTGTTTCTTGTAGTTGGCCACCAGGTTTGCACACATCCTAGGAGGGATTTTGTCCTACTCCTCTTTGCAGATCCTCTCCAAGTCATTAAGGTTTCGAGGCTGATGTTTGGCAACTCGAACCTTCAGCTCCCTCCACAGATTTTCTATGGGATGAAGGTCTGGAGACTGGCTAGGCCACTCTAGGACCTTAATGTGCTTCTTGAGACACTCCTTTGTTGCCTTGGCTGTGTGTTTTGTGTCATTGTCATGCTGGAATACCCATCCACGACCAATTTTTAATGCCCTGGCTGAGGGAAGGAGGTTCTCAATCAAGATTTGATGGTACATGGGCCCATCCATCATCCCTTTGATGCGGTGCAATTGTTCCGTCCCCTTAGCTGAAAAACACCCCCAAAGCATAATGTTTCCACCTCCATGTTTGACGGTGGGGGTGGTGTTCTTGGGGTTTATGGGCAGAATTCCTACTCCTCCAAACACAGTAAGTTGAGTTGATGCCAAAGAGCTTGATTTTGGTCTCATCTGACCACAACACTTTCACCCAGATCTCCTCTGAATCATTCAGATGTTCATTGGCAGACTTCAGACAGGCCTGTACATGTGCTTTCTTGAGCAAGGGGACCTTGCGGTCGCTGCAAGATTTCAATCCTTCACGGCGTATTGTGTTACCAATTGTTTTCTTGGTGACTCTGGACCCAGCTGCCTTGAGATCATTAACAAGATCCTCCCGTGTAGTTCTGGGCTGATTCCTCACCGTTCTCATGATCATTGAAACTCCATGAGGTGAGATCTTGCATGGAGCATCAGACCAAGGGAGACTGGCAGTTATTTTGTGTTTCTTCCATTTGCGAATAATCACACCAACTGTTGTCACCTTCTGACCAAGCTGCTTGCCGATGGTTTTGTAGACAATTCCAGCCTTCTAGTAGGTCTACAATCTTGTCCCTGACATCCTTGACACCTCTTTGATCTTGGCCATGGTGGAGAGTTTGGAATCTGATTGATTGCTTGCTTTAGAGTGCTTCTAATCTCAGCTCAATTCTAATCTCAGCTCGTTACCTGTATAAAAGACACCCGGGAGCCAGAAATCTTGCTGATTGATGGGGGAGCAAATACTTATTTTCTTCGCTGACCTGTAAATCAATTTATAACTTTTTTTACATGCGTTTTTCCTGGGGGGCGGGGGGGGGGGGTGGTATTCTGTTTTTCACTGTTAAAATACACCTACCATTAAAATGATATGCTGATAATTTCTTTGTCAGTGCACAAATGTTCAAAATCAGCAGGGGATCAAATACTTTCCCCCCCACTGTATACATATGTATGTATGTATGTATATATATATATATATATATATATATATATATATATATATGTTTATATGTTTATATGTATATATTTATTTAATATATACTCAAAATCTATTTCTACTTATAATCTAGTAATATTCTAACATATTTATGGTCAGGAGGGAGATCAACAGGAGTGCAGAGGGGGGCCCAATATAGTTTTCTTGGGCCCTCCATGCACTAGCTCCGGCACTGACACTGTTCTATTGCCCAATTGATAAATTTATACACACTGAAAACTGCTCTTAATATTGCCACATGTTCCATTAGTTACTCGCAATCTGATTAGGAGTTACCTGCCCACAATCACTACGGGCCGGTCAAAGATACAAATTTGGCCCTAAAACTCCATTAGTTTTTGCACAGCTTGAACATTATGAGCTTCTCAATAATTAAAGTTACACAAAATTAATATTTTATTAAACCCGTATGCCTAGCTCACAAGTCTAGCACACAACTGAAAAAAAGTATCACTTTTCTGTCAAAAATATTATGAGTACTAAATAGGTCTCGCAAGGGCTTTTTGAAACACTTACTAGAGCTATAACAGCAATTCAACACACAATACTCTACTTTAAAAGCTTTGAAAAACATTAGAATTAATTGCACAACAGTCTCAGCCCACAAATATACGTTTAAAAAATATTTTAAGGGGTTAATACATATCATGAAACCCACATGGGCTAAAACAGATGATCTAATGCATTTTATAGAGTGCTAGATTTCTTGATTGCGAGCGCGATCATCAAATATTACTTATTGGCACTAACTAAGTCTTAGCCTCAGATTGCAAATTAACTTTAACTTCCATGTTTTACTGAAATCATGATGAAGTAAATCATGGGCTTGCTTAAATATTGTCAGATTATATGAGCATGCCCCTGAAATCTTACATAAAAATGCAGAGTTTATCAGTTTAGGCTTAAGGAGGTAAATTGTGGGCTTGCTTCAATAGAATACATATAAATAGTTAGAGACTTTTTTTTAAAAGAGCTATGACCATCTCAGGAAAACAAAAACATCCCACAGTGTGTAAAGTGCCTTGCAAAAGTATTCACCCCCTTGGTATGTTTCATGTTTTGTTGCCTCAACCTGGAATTAACATGGATTGTTTGAAGATTTGCATAATTTAATTTACAGAACATGCCTACAACTTTGAAGATGTTTTTTTATTTATTATGAAGCAAACAAAAATAGGACAAAAAAAAAAAAAAAGTCAATGTGCATAACTTATCACCCCCCCTAAAGTCAATACTTTGTAGAGCCACCTTTTGCGGCAATCACAGCTCCAAGTCGCTTTGGATAAGTCTCTATGAGCTTGCCAAATCTTACCACTGGGATTTTTGCCCATTCCTCCTTGCAAAACTGCTCCAGCTCCTTCAAGTTGGATGGTTTGAGCTTGTGAACAGCAATTTTTAAGACCACAGATTTTCTATTGGATTGAGGTTTGGGCTTTGACTAGGCCATTCCAACACATTTATATGTTTCCCCTTAAACCACTCAAGTGTTGCTTTAGCAGTGTGTTTGGGGTCATTGTCCTGCTGGAAGGTGAACCTCCGTCCTAGCCTCAAATCACACAGAGTGGTACAGGTTTTGCTTAAGAATTTCCCTGTATTTAGCACCATCCATCTTTCCCTCAACTCTGACCAGTTTCTCAGTCCCGGCTGCTGAAAAACATCCCCACAGCATGATACTGCCACCACCATGTTTCACTGTGGGGATGGTGTTCTTTGGGTGATGTGATGTGTTGTGTTTGCACCAGACATAGCGTTTTCTTTGATGGCTGAAAAATTCAATTTTAGTCTCATCAGACCAGAGCACCTTTTTCCATACATTTTGGGAGTCTCCCTCATGCTTTTTTGCATACTCAAAATGTGCCATTTTGTTTTTTTGCTGTAAATAATGTCTTTCTTCTGGCCACTCTGCCATAAAGCCCAACTCTATGGAGCATACAGCTTATTGTCGTCCTATGTACACATACTCCAGTCTCTGCTGTGGAACTCTGCAGCTCCTCCAGGGTTACCGTAGGTCTCTGTGCTGCCTCTCTGATTCATGCCCTACTTGTCCAGTCTGTGAGTTTTGGTGGGTGGCCGTCTCTTGGCAGGTTTGCTGTTGTGCCATGTTCTTTGCATTGGGTTATGATAGATTTGATGGTGCTCCTGGGGATCATTATATATTTTATTTGGATATTTTTTTATACACTAACCCTGACTTGTACTTCTCGACAACACTGTCCCTTACTTGTTTGGAGAGTTCCTTGGTCTTCTTGGCAGTGTTTGGTTAGTGGTGCCTCTTTCTTAGGTGTTGCAGCCTCTGGGCCTTTCAAAAAAGGTGTGTATATGTAATGACAGATCATGTGACACTTAGATTGCACACAGGTGGACATCATTTCACTAATGATGTGACTTCTGAAGGTAATTGGTTGCACCAGAGCTTTTTATGGGTTTCATAACAAAGGGAGTGAATACATATGCACATGCCAATTTTCGGTTCACTATTTCTAGAAAATAGTTTTATGTATATATTTTCTCATTTCACTTCACCAACTTAAACTATTGTGTTCTGATCCTTCACAAAAAAATCAGATTAACATAACCTTGAATGTTAGGCTGTAATGCAACAAAATAGGTAAAAAGTTAAGGGTGGTGAATACTTTTGCCAGGCACTGTATATTTGTACAGCAACAAACAAGCTTTATATATAGCTCAGAATAATTATAGTACAGAGTCAATGTTTACATCTCTCACTGCCTGATTAGGGCAAGTACATACGTTTCTTAGGGCAAGTACAAAAAATGGAACAACATAACATCCCATTCAAATGACTGAAAACTGTGGGCTGGAGCCTCAGGTTAATCACACTTGGTATGACTTTTAAAGAACAGTTTAGTAAAAACAAGAATTTTATTTCATAATTTTGAAAAAAAATCTGTTTTTAATATTTTTAATGAGACACAGATGGAAATACATAATTTAAGTCCAAGTGTAGTAATAAATGTATAGTTTTGCTAATTCATTCCTCCAGCTTTGTTGCAAGAAAACATGTGTGTCCAGCAGGCTATGAAAGAAAAGTGTTCACAGATTGAGAAGAATTCTTTCATAGTTTGGACCAAAAACAAATATGCATGAGAACAGAAATCACTTTCAATCTCATTGCCAATTTTCATACAAGAAACACAGTTTCTTAATATTCTTGTATTCTTCCCTCTGACATTTTTTTTACACCTAGTTTCTTATACTGCTGCTTGGAAATGGCCATTAAGAAACACATACATTGTTTTATTAAACCCTAGGATGTATGCAGTGGCGGCTGGGGAACTTTCAAGTTGGAGGGGCACCAGAGTAAGACTTGGCTCCTACCCTTACACAGACCCCACCTATTTTTAAACCCCTCCCCCTGTTTTCATATTGAGCTTTATATGTCCCGCCCAACGACCTTATACTTGCCCTGCCCATTAAAATAGATTCCACCTACTGATTTTTTAATACTATTCAAAAATTCTAGAATCTTGGGATTCAGGCAAATAATAACATTTCTCTTCTGCCCCAACCGTACCTTTAATACCTTAAAATACCAAGCGGGACTATATAGGCCAAAACCGTACCTAAAAAAAACTTAAAATACCAAGTGGGACTATATAAACCCTAACCGGACCTTAAAAACCCACATTACACCAAGCGGGACCATATAGGCCCCAACTGGACCTTTAAAACCTTAAAAAGGAAAGCAGGACCATATAGGCCCAAACCGGACCTTAAAAACTCACATTACACCAAGCGAGACTATATAGGCCCGAACCAGACTTTTAGAACCTTAAAATACCAAGCGGGACCATATAGGCCCCAATTAGACCTTAAAAACCCTCATTACACCAAGCAGGGCCATATAGGCCCCAACGTACCTTTAAAAACCTTAAAAGACCAAGCGGGACTATATAGGCCCCAACCGTACCTTTAAAAACCTTAAAATACCAAGCGGGACTATATAAACCCCAACTGGACTTTAAAAACCCACATCACACCAAGTGGGACCATATAGGCCCCAACCGGAACTTAAAAACCCACATTACACCAAGCGGGACCATATAGGCCCAACCGTACCTTTAAAACCTTAAAATACCAAGCAGGACTATATAAATCCCAACCGGACCTTAAAAACTCACATTACACCAACCGGGACCATATAGTCCCCAACCGGACCTTTAAAACCTTAAAATACAAAGCAGGACCATATAGGCCCAAACCGGACCCTTAAAACTTACATTACACCAAGCGAGACTATATAGGCCCGAACCAGACTTTTAGAACCTTAAAATACCAAGCGGGACTATATAGGCCCCAATTAGACCTTAAAAACCCTCATTACACCAAGCAGGGCCATATAGGCCCCAACTGTACCTTTAAAAACCTTAAAAGACCAAGCGGGACTATATAAACCCCAACTGGACTTTAAAAACCCACATCACACCAAGCGGGACCATATAGGCCACAACCAGTACTTAAAAACCCACATTACACCAAGTGGGACCATATAGGCCCCAAGGGAGGCCTTAAAAACCCACATTACACCAAGCGAGACCATGTAGGCCCCAAACAGACCTTAAAACCCCTCATTACACCAACCTGGACCATATAGTCCCCAACCGGACCTTAAAAATCCACATTACACCAAGCAGAGCCATATAGGCCCCAACCGGACCTTAAAAATCCACATTACATCAAGCGGAACCATATAGGCCCCAACGGCACCTTTAAAACCTTAAAATACAAAGCAGGACCATATAGGCCCAACCGTACCTTTAAAACCTTAAAATACCAAGCAGGACTATATAAATCCCAACCGGACCTTAAAAACTCACATTACACCAAGCAGAACCATATAGTCCCCAACCGGACCTTTAAAACTTTAAAATACAAAGCAGGACCATATAGGCCCAAACCGGACCCTAAAAACTCACATTACACCAAGCGAGACTATATAGGCCCGAACCAGACTTTTAGAACCTTAAAATACCAAGCGGGACTATATAGGCCCCAATTAGACCTTAAAAACCCTCATTACACCAAGCAGGGCCATATAGGCCCCAACCGTACCTTTAAAAACCTTAAAAGACCAAGCGGGACTATATAAACCCCAACTGGATTTTAAAAACCCACATCACACCAAGCGGGACCATATAGGCCCCAACCAGTACTTAAAAACCCACATTACACCAAGCGGGACCATATAGGCCCAACCGTACATTTAAAACCTTAAAATACCAAGCAGGATTATATAAACCCCAACCGGACCTTAAAACCACACATTACACCAAGTGGGACCATGTAGGCCCCAAACAGACCTTAAAACCCCTCATTACACCAAGCTGGACCATATAGTCCCCAACCGGACCTTAAAAATCCACATTACACCAAGCAGAGCCATATAGGCCCCAACCGGACCTTAAAAATCCACATTACATCAAGCGGAACCATATAGGCCCCAACCGGACCTTAAAAAACCCACATTACACCAAGCGGGACCATATAGGCCCAACCGTACCTTTAAAACCTTAAAATACCAAGCAGGAATATATAAATCCCAACCGGACCTTAAAAATCCACATTACACCAAGCAGAGCCATATAGGCCCCAACCGGACCTTAAAAATCCACATTACATCAAGCGGAACCATATAGGCCCCAACCGGACCTTAAAAAACCCACATTACACCAAGAGGGACCATATAGGCCCCAACCGCACCTTTAAAACCTTAAAATACCAACAGGGACCATATGGGCTTAAGCCAGACCTTAAACCCCACATTACACCGAGCAGTAGTCTATAGGCCCTAACCGGACCTTTAGAACCTTAAAATACCAAGCGGGACCATATAGGCCCCAATCAGACCTTAAAAACCCTCAGTACACCAAGCGGGGCCATATAGTCCCAAACCGTACCTTTAAAACCTTAAAATACCAAGTGGGACTATATAGGCCCCAATGGTAGCTAAAAAACCTTAAAATACCAAGCGGCACTATATAAACCCCAACCGCACCTTAAAAACCTACATTACACCAAGCAGGACCATATAGGCCCCAACCATACCTTTAAAACTCTAAAATACCAAGCAGGACTATATAAACCCCAACCGGACATTAAAACCTCACATTACACCAAGTGGGACCATATAGGCCCCCAACGGGATCTTAAAAACTCACATTACACCAAGCGGGACCATATAGGCCCCAAACAGACCTTAAAAACCCACATTACACCAAGTGGGACCATATAGGCCCCAACTGGACCTTAAAAACCCACATTACACCAAGCGAGACCATGTAGGCCCCAAACAGACCTTAAAACCCCTCATTACACCAACCTGGACCATATAGTCCCCAACCGGACCTTAAAAATCCACATTACACCAAGCAGAGCCATATAGGCCCCAACCGGACCTTAAAAATCCACATTACATCAAGCGGAACCATATAGGCCCCAACGGCACCTTTAAAACCTTAAAATACAAAGCAGGACCATATAGGCCCAACCGTACCTTTAAAACCTTAAAATACCAAGCAGGACTATATAAATCCCAACCGGACCTTAAAAACTCACATTACACCAAGCAGGACCATATAGTCCCCAACCGGACCTTTAAAACCTTAAAATACAAAGCAGGACCATATAGGCCCAAACCGGACCCTAAAAACTCACATTACACCAAGCGAGACTATATAGGCCCGAACCAGACTTTTAGAACCTTAAAATACCAAGCGGGACTATATAGGCCCCAATTAGACCTTAAAAACCCTCATTACACCAAGCAGGGCCATATAGGCCCCAACCGTACCTTTAAAAACCTTAAAAGACCAAGCGGGACTATATAAACCCCAACTGGATTTTAAAAACCCACATCACACCAAGCGGGACCATATAGGCCCCAACCAGTACTTAAAAACCCACATTACACCAAGCGGGACCATATAGGCCCAACCGTACATTTAAAACCTTAAAATACCAAGCAGGATTATATAAACCCCAACCGGACCTTAAAACCACACATTACACCAAGTGGGACCATGTAGGCCCCAAACAGACCTTAAAACCCCTCATTACACCAAGCTGGACCATATAGTCCCCAACCGGACCTTAAAAATCCACATTACACCAAGCAGAGCCATATAGGCCCCAACCGGACCTTAAAAATCCACATTACATCAAGCGGAACCATATAGGCCCCAACCGGACCTTAAAAAACCCACATTACACCAAGCGGGACCATATAGGCCCAACCGTACCTTTAAAACCTTAAAATACCAAGCAGGAATATATAAATCCCAACCGGACCTTAAAAATCCACATTACACCAAGCAGAGCCATATAGGCCCCAACCGGACCTTAAAAATCCACATTACATCAAGCGGAACCATATAGGCCCCAACCGGACCTTAAAAAACCCACATTACACCAAGAGGGACCATATAGGCCCCAACCGCACCTTTAAAACCTTAAAATACCAACAGGGACCATATGGGCTTAAGCCAGACCTTAAACCCCACATTACACCGAGCAGTAGTCTATAGGCCCTAACCGGACCTTTAGAACCTTAAAATACCAAGCGGGACCATATAGGCCCCAATCAGACCTTAAAAACCCTCAGTACACCAAGCGGGGCCATATAGTCCCAAACCGTACCTTTAAAACCTTAAAATACCAAGTGGGACTATATAGGCCCCAATGGTAGCTAAAAAACCTTAAAATACCAAGCGGCACTATATAAACCCCAACCGCACCTTAAAAACCTACATTACACCAAGCAGGACCATATAGACCCCAACCATACCTTTAAAACTCTAAAATACCAAGCAGGACTATATAAACCCCAACCGGACATTAAAACCTCACATTACACCAAGTGGGACCATATAGGCCCCCAACGGGATCTTAAAAACTCACATTACACCAAGCGGGACCATATAGGCCCCAAACAGACCTTAAAAACCCACATTACACCAAGTGGGACCATATAGGCCCCAACTGGACCTTAAAAACCCACATTACACCAAGCAGGACCATATAGGCCCCAACTGTACCTTTAAAACTGTAAAATACCAAGCGGGACTATATAAACCCCAACCGGACCTTAAAAACCCACATTACACCAAGTGGGACCATATAGGCCCCAACCATACCTTTAAAACTCTAAAAGCCCATATAGGCCCCCAACGGGACCTTAAAAACCCACATTACACCAAGCGGGACCATATAGGCCCCAAACAGACCTTAAAAACCCACATTACACCAAGTGGGACCATATAGGCCCCAACTGGACCTTAGAAACCCACATTACACCAAACGGGACCATATAGGCCCCAACCGTACCTTTAAAACTGTAAAATACCAAGCGGGACTATATAAACCCCAACCGGACCTTAAAAACCCACCTTACACCAAGTGGGACCATATAGGCCCCAACGGGACCTTAAAAACCTACATTACACCAAGCGGGATTATATAGGCCCCAAACAGACCTTAAAAACCCTTATTACACCAAGCTGGACCATATAGTCCCCAACCGGACCTTAAAAATCCACATTACACCAAGCAGAGCCATATAGGCCCCAACCGGACCTTAAAAAAACACATTACACCAAGCGGGACCATATAGACCCCAACCGGACCTTAAATACACACATTACACCAAGAGGGACCATATAGGCCCCAACCGGACCTTAAAAACCTTAAAATACCAAGCCGGACCATATAGGCCCCAACCGGACCTTAAAAACTCACATTACACCGAGCTGGGCCATATAGGCCCCGAATGTACCTTTAAAACCTAAAAATACCATGCAGGACAATGTAGGCCCCAACCGGACCTTAAATACACACATCACACCAAGCGGGACAATATAGGTTCTAACCGGACCTTTAAAACCTTAAAATACCAACCGGACCTTTAAAACCTTAAGATACCAAGCAAAACCATATTTGCCCCAACCGGACCTTCAAAACCCACATTACACCAAGCGGGACCATTGCGAGCCTCTCCCCCCTCTACCTCTCCTCCCCCCCCCCTCTACTTTACTGGCCTTGTGATGAGCACTCATCAAACGCCTCGCAACAAGTGCCTTTGGTGCTCATTGCGGGCCTCTCCCCCCTTCCTCTGTGTCTCTTCCTCCCTCCTCCTCTGTGTCTCTTCCCCCCTCTCTCCCCTCCTCTGTGTCTCTTCAACCCCTCTCCCCCTCTCTGTGTCTCTTCCCCCCTCCTCTGTGTCTCTTCCCCCCTCTCCCCCTCCTCTGTATCTCTTCCCACCTCTCCCCCTCCTCTGTGTCTCTTACCCCACCTCCCCCCTCCTCTGTGTCTCTTCCTCCCTCTCCCCCTTCCTCTGTGTCTCTTCTCCCCTCCTCTGTGTCTCTTCCCCCCTCTCACCCTCTCCTGCGACTCTTCCCCCCCTCCTGTGTCTCTTCCCCCCTTTCCCCCCTCCTCTGTATCTATTCCCCCCTCTTCCTCCTCTGTGCCTCTTCAACCCTCCTCTGTGTCTCTTTACTCCACCTCTCCCCCCTCCTCTGTGTCTCTCCTCCCTCCTCTGTATCTCTTCACCCTCTCGGCCCTGCCCCCCCCTCCTGTGTCTCTTTCCTCCTCCTCTGTGTCCTTTCACCCCCTCCCCTCTCCTCTATATCTCTTCCCCCCTCTCCCCCTCCTCTGTGTCTCTTCCCCCATCTCCCCCATGAATATATATATATATATATATATATATATATATATATATACAGTATATATATATATATATATAGTCTCTGTACTCTATATAGTGGGGGCTTCTTTTGTTCACTAAATGGTATTCCTATAGACACAGGGAAGGGAGAGGAGGGGAGACACAGAGAGGGGAAGGAAGAGGGGAGGGAGATGGGGGAACATGGCGTGGGCAGCGTTGCGTCAACCCAACGCACGTTTCCTGGATTTCATCATTTAACCCCTGATGAAATCCAGGAAACGTGCGTCGAGTTGACGCTACACTGCCCACGCTCCCTTAGTCGCTGGCCGATGATGTCATTACAGAGCGTCTAGGCAGCACATGGGAACGCCAAGTTCCATTAGAATAGCTTTATTGTGATTATCTGCATCCAACTTTGCTAATACCCATTTATGAAATACTTATTAGAGAGGGATAGATTCATGGAGCAGCAGACTTTATATTAGCATTAGTACTATCCTTGTGACTCCCTAAATTTTTGGCTTTTTATATAAACAACAATCATGTGTATGGACCTTAATTTCATATAAATCATCAATAGTGCAATATCAAGCACTTTTAGCACCTTATCATTGTGGGAAAATCCACAAGTAACACTTTACACTGATCAATTCACAGTTTATTTGTACAATAGGACTCTTTTGGGTCCTAATTCACTTTAGTATTAGTTCTAGCCCTTAGCACTTTTTGCCTATTTTCTCTTCATTTATTGTATCCAATCATCTGGTTGTTGTTGTTATGATTAATGCAGTTTAGTCAGTAGACGCATTAATATATTTATTATTTGGCAGCTGTAGAGTCGTGTGTTTCGTTTTTTATTACTTTCATTGGTTTTATAATAATTATTAAAAGCTAAGTTTTATTGGCCCTCCATGTTCTGCTTGCTGTCAGTATTGTATGTTGTATGTTTCCTTGTTCTTCTCCCCTGTACAGCACTACGGAATATGTTGGCGCAATAGAAATAAAAGATAATAATAATAAATAATAATACTATTGATTATAGTAGGTTCCTAGGAGTGCACCACTATAAAGGGATTTTCTTTCCTTTTCTTTACCATTATGCATTACATTATGGATCCCTGGTAGCACCCTATCTTAATAAAAGTTCCTGGGCTCAATGCTTAGAGCCACATTACTTGTCCTTTTTCAAGTTAATACAGCCTTTGATTTTTAAGCATTTTATTTATTTTTGGTTTAAACATGACAGACATCTTGTCTTGTTCCTAAAATGATTAGAAACCGAAGAGGAGTGGAAGGAACAGTGTGATAATAGAAATCAAATCAAAGAATAAGTCCCAATAGGATAGCCTTTCCCCTCAAGCTACAGGCAACCTAATAGTTCAAGATGGATTCCCCATGACACAGATGCTGAATGTAAGATTTTCTCTAAGATGCTGTGTTGTTAGATGAATTGCAAACGTCACAAATATGTGAAGTTTTTACCAAACTGCAGTTGTTCTTTAACATGACTCCACTTTGGAGGTGGTGCAGTTTAAAATAAATAAAAGTTAATATTTTTTAATACTTTTTAAATCATCTGTTTTCTCCTCAAGCAGACTGGGGACTTGTCAACTATGTCTGGGGGCTGGATCATCATGAAGTTGGAAGAACCTCTCACTTGCTCCTTAATGCCTTCTGTGGCTCTATCTGTTAGACACCTAGGGCCTCAGTCAATTGAGATTTCGGGAGAGCCGGTAGCCCACAAGTGAGGTCACAAGCTAATTTGCTATTCTATTGGAGTATTTTTGCGTACTCCGATCGGCTTCCAAGTTACGGCCTTGAAAACATGGCGATGGTTAAACTCGTAACTTACAACCTCCAGAAGCCTTTGATCTGTCACTTTCGCAAGTGTTGTAATGGCTAAAATCACAAATCGCTATTCAATTGCTCAATTTCCCCAAGCCTGCAAATGTTTTCACACCTTAAATCCTTTTGAGTGCTAGAGAGGACCCACAAGGGTGTTAAACACCTATTTGTAGCACTGTAAATGCAAATAAAAAATCACTACTGCGTTGTAAATAATGAGAAAAGCTTTGACATTATAATTAATTACACAACAGTCTCAAGCCCGCAAATCGGCAAGATCATAGATTAATTTTTATGTTTAATTTCGGTGTTAAATCAATCTTGGGTATCAATGAGTTAATACATATCAGGCCACCCATACTAGAACAGTATTGGCATTTATTTTAATAATTCTTTATTTTTTGGTTTTACGAGTCTGATCGCAATATCGGACCCCCGAACTTAATTGATTGACATCTAACCTCCATGTTTTACTGCCGTAATAGTGACAGTTTCATTTTCTATTGGCTGATTTGAAATGGGCGGTTACGGGCTTGCTGAATTGATCATGTTCCCGCCCTGAGCTGCTACGACCCAGTGCATGGTTTATGGTTTCAGCTTTGGGACAGTAACTTGCGGCCTTGTGCTATTGAATATCACAATCTGAGACAAACGGGAGCCTGCAACACACTCACAGACATTTGTCTGTCAACGATCGAGTTGTGGGCTTCGAATTGAATATGGCCCCTACTTTTTCAAAATGTTCTCCAGTCTAGCTGTTGGTCTTAGCCTAGCCTCAGACAATAGTGTAATTCCAGTTTTTTTGTATCTACGCCAGTGCTAACTCTAAGTCAAGGATAGTATTTAACTCTGTTCCATCAAGTCTATTTCATCTATAACTTTTATCCAGAGTTGGCTTGTCTGCTACTGCCATACATGTGGGACTCATTAGCTCCACTCCAATTGCTTGCACAGAGGTAACAGCTGTATTGTAACCTGCTTCCAACTCCCTCCTAGGCAATGGCCAGTGCATGAGTATTCATAGCTAGACCACCCATTACTGAGCATGCTCAGTCTGGACCTGAGTTTAACTCAATGTCAGAGTTAGTGAATGGATGGCCCCCTCAGTATGGGAGGTGAGTAGAAGAGATAGACACAGAGAAGAGAGATGGAAAGAGAAAGGTGATAGAAATCAGGAGAGAGTATAGGGAGAGGGTGGGACAAGAGAAGGAAGAAGAGATTGAAGAATTGAAGCATAACTGAGAAAGTGAAGGAAGAGAAAGAATGCAAAGAGAGAGAAGGTGGAATGAGACAAGGGGGAGGAGGGGGAGACAAGTTGCGATAGAAGAGAAAGGGAGAAAAGGAGGGAGAGAAATTAGAAAGGGAGGGAGAGATAGAAGGAAGAAAGTGGAAGAGGGAGAAAAGCGGGTGTAGAAATGATTGCTGGGTTTGAGTCATTATCTGAACAGATGATATGACATTTGTTATCAGCTTCTATGGAAATGTGATGTCAGATAAAAAAAATAACTTAATAAAGCAGTGGATGTTTAATCATTAGCAATGGAATCTTGTCATTAATGGACATGCAAATTGGAAAAAATATGGTTGGCCATGCCCAGTGACATTGTCATTAAAAAGTAGTTGCCCCAGGTCAGGCCACATATTGCACTATGAATAATACTTTCACAGTAGTATCATACACTAGTCCTCTGGGCGGTGAAGTCCAAGCCAATTATCTCATCAGTCAATGTGTTTTACTAATATTGGCTTAAATGTTGCATTTTTTTCTTTTCCAACTAGAAATAATAGGTTATTTTTTTATTGTGCTGACAGTGGTTTTAGTTCTGAACAAAAGTGCAATAAATTCTCCAGATTCCTTTCAAAATCCGTTACATATGTCCTTTAAATGCCCTATCACTTAAATATCATACCTTACAAGAAATAATTTGTGATACAAAAGTACTAAAGATAGTAATGTGTAAAAAATTAACTGAACATATTGATGCAGAACTAGTTCCCTGGTTGTCCTTTACCAATGGGTTTACCTTAAAAAGCCTTTGCAGTACTGGCCAACATCCAGATTATTTTTATTGATAATAATAGTGATGCATAGCCTAATACAGTGTAAGGTTTAGCAAGCTGGGAATTATATATATTCATATATATATTAGGAGTAGTGATGTCGCAAACATAAAATTTTCGGTTTGCGAACCGCGAACGAACCGCCATAGACTTCAATGGGCAGGCAAATTTCAAAACCCACAGGGACTCTTTCTGGCCACAATAGTGATTGGAAAGTTGTTTCAAGGGGACTAACACCTGGACTGTGGCATGCCGGAGGGGGATACATGGCAAAACTCCCACGGAAAATTACATAGTTGATGCAGAGTCTGGTTTTAAGTCATAAAGGGCATAAATCACCTAACATTCCTAAATTGTTTGGAATAACATGCTTTAAAACATCAGGTATGATGTTGTATCGATCAGGTAGTGTAAGGGTTACACCCGCTTCACAGTAACAGACCAATCTCCCTGTTTAATGCACCGCAAACAACCGCAAACAGTCCCTTTGCACAACCGCAAACTCCCCATTTGCACAAGGTTGGATACCAAGCTAGCCATGTCCCGTTCCTTCCCGTCTTCACTGATGTCATTGAAGGTCTCTTCCTCCACCCAGCCACCAAGGGTCCCCGAAAGGTGACAACAAGCCCCCTGGGATGCCTGCTGTGTTTGGTCTTCCACCTCCTCAAAGCCACCTTCCTCCTCTGACTCCTCTTCTTCAGACTCCTCTCTCTGCGTTGCCTCTGTCTGCGTTATTATAAGGTGTGTACTGTTAAGTAGTACTATTCCTATTGGTTTAATCCCTGTTATGTCCACTATTAGGGGATGTGTATATGGCATTGATTTTTGGAAGCGGGAGATGGAAAAAGATGCTTGGTCGGACCTCCTACTTCGAATTTGGGGCACTGCACGTGCAATGTAACGTGCCACCAGATAGGAGTGGTGTATTAAGTTGTACTATTTATTCCTATCAGTTTGATACCTGTTACGTCACCTATCAGGGGACGTGTATATGGCATGGATTTTTGGAAGCGGGAGATGAAAAAAGATACTTGGTCGATCCTCCCACTTCAAATTTGGGGCACTGCGCGTGCAATCTAAGGTGCCACCAGATAGGAGTGTCACCGTGCACTGGCAAAAGTTGGCAGAGTAGGCGCTGTAGCCTCACACACATGCCTGTAGGCAGGCAACTGATATTCAATCGATTACAGTCAAAAAAGTGTTGTTTTATGTCACTGTACACTACGGTTGCACCAGATATGACGTATCACTGTGCACTGGCAAAAGTTGGCAGAGTAGATGCAATAGGCTTCACACACACGCCTGTAGGCAGGCATATGCAATTAGATTACACAGAAAAAAATTATAAAATAAAATAGATGATGTTCTAGCCCTAAAAAGGGATTTTTGGGTTGCTGTCCTTGTAGCAGATATCAGATGAGTCCTTCAGGTCTGTAGTGGAAGCTAAATACACAGCCTGGCTATCTATTTCCCTATTAAATCTCCAGCAGCTGCACTATCTGTCCTCTCACGACGAATGCAGCTTCAGAATGATTCTAAAATGTATGCTGTCCTTCAGATGGAAGGCTCTGGAAGGGAGTGTATGCTGCTGATTGGCTGTAATGTGTCTGTTGACTGTGAGGTGCAGGGTAAAAGTTTCCTCAATGATAAAGAATAGGGGGCGAACCGAAAAGCGCATGTGTTCGCCGTCCGATGCGAGCGTGAACAAGCCAAAATCGCTGCGATTAGTAAGTTTCCTCACGGTTTTTGAGGGGCGGATGAAACACTTACCACAGTAGCTTTGTGTGTAATATTTAACTTCCATATAACAAAGCACACTTTCCAATACAGGACAAAAACTTTAACTTTGGGTATATTACATCAACTAATGATAAAAATGGTGGATAATATGAGTATGTTTACTTTACCTAGATGATGAATTAGGCTATCTTGAGGATTTGCTTATATAAAAAAGAACTTGACTGGCATATCCTTCTAAAACCAGAAGATGCTTCCTAAATTATGCTTTAAAACGTATCCAACCTGAGTAATAATCAATTCAAGGTTTTTAGATTGTAGAATGGCATAGGAGGCCTATATGAACCAATTGTTTTTTTATATGTGTTGTCAAATCTACATCTCTCAAGAAGTAAACAGAAAGGCACATGATAAGTGTCTTGACGTTGCAAAATTGTTTGCAAAAAAATAAAAGAATTTACTAGGAGTGGTAGTTATTGCACTGCATTCTGGGAACCTGGGCAGCAGAGGTGGAGCCAGTGCAAGTCATTGGATCCTGCTCTGGGGGGCCCAGTGTTGTCCCTAGTTAAACCTGCCAAAGCCTACTGTGGCCCTTCCTGTGGCCCCCGAGACCCTCCTACGGCTCCTGCGGTCTCCTTCAGCCCCCTGTGACCCTCCCGGAACAGCCCAAGTGCAGTCTGTGTAAGAGTCAATCTACATCCTGTATCTGTAAGAGCCAATGTGCAGCCTGTATCTATAAGTGCCAATGTGCAGCTTGTGCATGTAAGAGCCCAAGTGTAGCTTGTGTCTGTAAGAGCCAATGTGCAACCTGTGTCTGCAAGAGCCCAAGTGCAGCCTCTGCCTGTAAGTGTCAATTTGCAGCCTGCGCCTTTGAGAGTCCATGTGCAGCCAATCTGCAGACTGTTAGACACATTAAATTCCAATCTCGTATGTGCAACGTGAGAGCGGGCTGGAAATTTGGCCCATTTACTGCAAACCCGTAAACCATTGGTCGCTCGTTGAATGTGCGGCAGTGAACATGATCAATAAGTCAAACTCGTAGTTATGGGTTTAGATGGAGCCAATGGAAACAGAGATCGTCAGAATTACATCACTGAAAAATTGAGGTGGGATTTCAAAGTTTTACGGGGTTCAATTATGAGTTATGATTGGACCCACATTCCAGATATAATGCAATATTGATAAATCTGTAAATATGATTCTATTACATGCGAGTTCCATTATATGTATTAACACATTGATTGCCGGGATCGATATAACACGGAAATTAAACCTGAAATAAAGTATTTTATTTGGCCACTTTGCGAGCTTGAGAATGTTGTGCTATTAATTCTAAGACCTAACATCACTTTCCCTGTTGAGAAAAGGACAGTAGTGTGTGTATATTTGCATTTAAAGTGCTACGGATTGGACTGTACCCCTTTGCTGGTCCTCTCTAGCACTCATTGGCTTCTTGGCTTCATTTGCGAGTAACAGACTGGCAGACTGCCAGTGATTTTGATGCAATTTTATAGCGCAATTGGAACATATCGGTTACGGGCTTGTCAGATCAACAGATTTGCCGGCTCGCAAATCGAATTCTCAGGTCCCGTAGGGTTTTCTCGTTCCTACCCCGCAAGTCGTCATCGTTTAAGAGGCCAATTTAATAGCTGTAAGTCTTGCAAGCTACATTACAAGCTACATGCAATGTTCAGCCTGTGTCTGTAAGAGCCAATGTGCAGCCTATACTTTAACCATATTTCCAAGCAATAACTTCTCTTTCTTCTCCTCCTCTGCATCGCCACCATCTTAATGGGCCTTCAAGTCCTCTCAGCACCGTTAAAGTAAAGTTAAATTCCCTGTTATTTGAAGCAATTATTATTTTTTATTTATGTCTGTTCAGGTTTAAGGTTTTATATAAATAACAAGACCATCAGTTCAAACTAAAATGTGAAAAATCTGGGGTCTGGAACAGATTATTTCAATTTAAATAGATTCCTATGAGAAATGCTTGTTTGGAACTCATCTTGTTTGGGAATCAAACAGCCGTCCGGAACAGATTAAGGTCAAGAACCAAGGTACCACTGTATATATATTTTGTAGAAATGTATCCAGCTGTTTAGAGGATTCTTAATCTCAAATGGGGCAACTGTTTTAGGAAGTATTTGAGGTTTGAGTTCTGGAAAAAACATCTGTAGACATAGTTCTGCACTTAGTGTAGCACATTGTGTATACAGGTCCTGGAGCTCAGTGTCAGCTTCTTGCAGACCAGCATCCCAGAGTCAGCTTTGCTTCCAGATTAGATAGATCAGCCACCCTCTACTCTCTTGTAGAGTATGTTTCTTCTGTCTCTTGTAGCTGAAAGGAGATACTAATGATCTCTACTTCTCACTTGTTTCATCTCTCGAGTCTCCTTGGCCAGATGACTCTGCATCATAGCCACCTAAGACAAAGAGCTATTGTAATTTTTCACGATTTGTATGAGACCCGTGTCCATGTTTTGCTTTCTATGTCCTCTCAGGAATAGTGGTTCCTCTATCCCCGGCTCAATCTCCAGATCCTCATCTTTCTCATCATCTACGTTAGTAAAGATTCCGGTTTCCTCATCAAAATTTGGACATACTTCCTTTGACAGGGCTTTGGCTTCAATCATCAGTTTGATCTCTCCTTTCTCTGGGTCAAAAAATCTTTGTCAGTCATTTCCTTTCTTGAGTTTCATCCATAACCTCAGGAGAAATGACCAGGGACAAGTAACTGAGTCTGTCTGCATTTCTCTTCTTTGGTCTCACCCATAAGGTCCCTGCATTGTTTGGGTTCAAATACTCCCCAGTGTCTTGATTAACACCTTTCATACTAAGGCCGGTTTTGCACCCAGTGAATGACAACACTTTGCCCTTTACACTTTTGCTCACAAAATCAGCCACCTTTGCACTGAGTCCTTCTAAATCAGGTTCCTTCCTCAACCTCCCAACAGGGGACCTGCGATCTGAGATTGGGTAGAGAGAAGCATGCCACTTCTCAGGATCTCATACACCATCACTGTCATATTTACCCAAAAGCTCTTCATCAGAATATCAATGCAAGGTCTTACTGTCCAAAAACTTCCATGAGTGCAATCTCTGTGCTCTTATACAGTTCAGCATGATTCATAGCCTGTTCTGTATCCATGACTATGTAGGTTTTCAGTGCTTCACCACATAAGTGAGGGGAAATTATACTTGCCAGTGACTTTAGAGCCAAGCCTCCCTAGTGGTAATTATTTCAAAGGCTAAGAAATAAGCCTCCACATCATCTTCCTTGGTCATCTTTTGTAGATCAGGACTGGCTCTAATTCCTACCAGAGGTTTTCTTGTTCTAAGGCAGCTTATGTCTGAGCCACATCTGTAGGCAGTAGGATGTCCAATTGTTGCCAGATGTTCTCTTGTTATTGTCTCATACTCTCCTGCTGAGCTGTTATAGCCAGCATTAAGGCTGTTACCATCTCCTCCATGCTTCAACATGGGTGGTCTTCAAATCCAAGACCAGGTAATCCCTTTTCCAACACCAGAGTATCAAAATGGCTCTTTATTGCTCTCTTACAATAGCTCAAAGAGAGACAGTCCGAATGCTCATGTAAATTTTCAAACAATGCTTTTAATAGAAAATGAAATCAAGAAATATAGCAAGGTGTGATCACATATATAGTTGGGAGCATACGAGCCGTTGCTCACACTTGCGGGCGAAGCCGAAGGCGCTCCTTGCCAGCAACTGCGACTCTTTTGGGTGGGTTGAGGATGAGGAAGGGGGGTTGAGGATGGGGGGTTGAGGAGGGGGGATGAGGAGGGGGGTTGAGGATGAGGAGGGGGGTTGAGGAGGGTGATAAGTGAGGGGGGGAGACACAGGGAAGGGAGAGGGGGAAGAGACACAGGGGAGGGAGAGGGGATGAAGAGACACAGGGGAGAGAGAGGAGGACACAGAGGGCACAAGAGGGACACAGGACGCAGCACATTTCCCACCCTCGGCTTATACTCGAGTCACTCATTTTTCCCAGTATTTTGTGGTATAATAGGTGCCTCGGCTTATACTCAGGTCGGCTTATACTCGAGTATATACGGTACTCCTTTTCCATAAAGTAAGCCAGATTCCCCTCTCTCTCGGCTCTGTCTCTTGTGGCGTTGGCGTGTGACGTCACGCCGTGTGTCCTTTGACCCTAACGCTCGTTTCTACACTAATGCGTCTGTCTCAAAGCGAAGGAAGGCGAAGGTGGCTGAGGTTGCCTATTTTAGAGGTGCTGTTACTATGGTTAATTATTAATGTTTCCAATAATCTAAAAAATATATTTATATTTATCTTGTTATTAATCTACTTTTATAGTTTTCTAATATGGGGATCAATTGGCTAATTGATCAATTGTTAAAATGATATACTGTATACAGATAAACTATACTTCGTATAGACAGACAATACCCTAGATATGACAACTATTCAAAGAGGGACACTGAGATTAAATACTCCCATTTTTGCCTTATCTCAAATTAATCAAAAGGTAAGATATTTGAATAGCTGCTTTATCTGAGAAGAGATATTTTCTGTAAAATATTACCTTTGTAGCCTTATCTAGAGTTAGTAAAAATCTAAGATATTTCCATAGCAACTATATCTAAGAAAATATTCATAAAATTAGATCAATACATGTGCATATCTTAAGTACTAGTCCATAATGAAGAAAATACTTCATGTATACATATGATGTCACTTAATATATACACACCATATTATATACTAAATTATACAGCATCAAGCATGAATATTTTTTTGCTTTATGTATGAGAAAGAAAGACTTGCCATTTATGTTTATATGATTTATTTTTTTTGTTAAATTTGACATATCTGATTATTTGGATATCGTTAATACCATTTGTTTAGACACATGCCTGTACTGATCATTTTGATAGTTTTGAAGTCTGGTGTGCTTTAATTATGCTTTGTTATTAATTGATGAAAAATTGTATTAATGTGTGCATAGTTCCTTTATTATTATGTATTTATTTATGTTTCAAATTATATTGTTCTCAGGATATATGTCTAGCACAGTCAGTGGAGTGGTTGGTAGAAGCAGGAATGTGAAAGTGAAACTGGTTATAAAAGTATTTGTTAATGTCATGACGTGTAATCCCAATCTTTGTATTTTCACATCTCAATTTATTATTCTTTCCCCATATTTAAGCTCCTACGACGTACAACTTATGTTTAACATCTCTAGCACTTGCATTTCCAGTATCACTTCATACTAAATTCCCAAAACAGAGATTAATTTTGCATTCACTTGACTAGTATGACTGATGATCTCCACATTATCAAAAGTGGATATGTGTGTAATTAGGAAATGTGCTACTGGAGAATTCATTTGTAAGATTCCAGAATATCATAGATAATTCGTTGAAAATCTAGCTATTGAGGCTAGAAAATATTTTTTAAGCAAAGCCTGAGAAAAGAAGTGTTCAAAATTCTGTTTAATAATATTGTTTTAATACAGGAAAATAAATTCTAGAAATAAATGTTTTACGTGGCAAATTAAAAAACAATTTTTGCAATATGCAAAACAACAATAAAAATGTTATTTTTTTTACATAGTTACATAGTAATTGAGATTGAAAAAATTATTTTAGTCCATCAAGTTCAATCTTTTCAGATCACCTCTAATCTGCAATATGCAGATTCATTGTTAATTGATCCAGAGGAAGGCAAACAGAAGAAAAAAAACAGTGAAACTTTGCCAATAGTCTCAAAAGGGAAAAAATATATAAAATTCCTTCCTGACCCCAGATACTGGCGATCGGAATCCTCCCTGGATACTCCCTCTCTAATTATCCAGGATAACCCTGAATGCCCTTTTTATTTAAAAATATAGCCAATCACTTTTTAAAGTTATGTATCGAATCCGCTATCACCACTTCCTTTGGTAGAGAATTCCACAGATTAACCACCCTTACTGTGAAGAACTCTTTTCTTTCTTTAAGGTGAAATCTTTTTACTTCTAATCTCAAAGGATGTCCTCTTGTCAGTTAAAAACCCCTTGGCACAAAAAGCTCACTTGAAAAAGCCTTGCATTGACCCTGGATATATTTATATAAGGTAATCATTTCCCCCCCCCCTTTTTTCTAGAGAAATTAAGTTTAATTTGGTTAGCCTTTCTTCATAACTTAGGCCCTCCATTCCCCCTATTAGTCTTGTTGCCCTTCTCTGCACTTTTTCCAGCTCTAAAATGTCCTTTTTATGTAGTGGTGCCCAGAATTGTTCCTAATTAGGGCATACTAGGGATTTGTATAGTGGCAGAATTATTTGCTTCCCTTGCTTCTATACCCTTCTTAATACGTGCTAACATTGTATTTGCCTTTGCAGCTGCTGTTTGGCATTGAGCACTGTTACCTAGGTGGTTGTCCACAAGCACTCCCAAATCCCTTTCAATATCTGATACCCCTAGATTTGCTCCATTAAGAATATAAATTGTACGGCTATTTTTCCTTCCCATATTCATAACATTACAATTATTCATATTAAATCTCATCTGCCATTTAGTTGCCCATTTCTCTAATTTATGCAAATCCCTTTGGAGGGAAAGTACATCATTATCTGATTTAATTACCTTGCACAACTTAGTGTGATCAGCAATAATGGAGACAATACTTTCCAATCCGACTTCTAAGTCATTAATAAATATGTTAAAAAGGAGAGGACCTAATACTGAACCCTGAGGAACCCCACTTACCCAATTAATCCAATCTGAATATGTTCCATTTACAACAACCCTTTGCTTCCTGTCTTTTAGCCAGCTCTCAATCCATGAGCAGATATTTACTATTTACTGCAATTCCTGTATCCCTTAGTTTGCTCAATAGTCTCCCATGTGGCACTGTATCAGAAGCCTTTGCAAAATCCAAAAAGACTACATCCACTGAGTTGCCTTGATCCATGTTCCCCTCTTTTTTGTATAGTTGAAATGTCTGTTTTCTACTCATCATCTTCATCTTTAAGTCATTGTTAAGCCACATGGTTTGTGATTTACTCCTTCTACTTTTATTTCCACATGATATATGGTGATAAGTATGTATATTTATTAAGGATTTGAACGTTGTCCATTTATGTTTAGTGTTTTTACCTGTCAGTTCTCTGTCCCAGTCTATACGTTGTATTGCTGCCCTTACAGCCACATTAAATTGCTCTATTGTGTAAAACCGCATCTTGTAACGCTTACGGCTATTAAATTGGCCTCTTATACCAGCTCGCAAAAACTTGCGGGGTAGGAGTGAAAAAACCCTATGAGACATGAGAATTCAACTTGCGATCCCTCAAATCCTTTGATCTGTCAAGCCTGTAACCTCTATGTTCCAATTGCACTATTAAAATGCATCAAAATCACTGCCGTTCAACCCCATAGCTCGCAAATGGAGCCAAGAAGGCAACGACTGCTAGAGAGGACCCGCAAGGGGGGTAAAGTCCAATCCATAGCACTGTAAATGCACATATACACACACTACTGTACTGTTATTAAAAGGGAAAGTGATGCTAGGTCTTAGAATTAATAGCACAACATTCTCAAGCTCGCAAATTGGCCAAATAAAATCCTTTTTTTCATTCGTTTATTTTCTGTGTTATATCAATCCGGCAATCAATGTGTTAATAAATATAAAGGAAATCGCATGTAATAGACTATCATATTTACAGCTTTATCAGTATTGAGTTATATCTGGAATGTGGGTCCAATCGTAACTCGTAATTGAACCCCGTAAGACTTTGAAATCCAACATCCATTTTTCAGTGATGTAATTCTGACGATCTCTGTTTACATTGGCTCTATCTAAACCCATGAGTTTGACTAATTGATCATGTTCACGGACGCACATCCAACAAGTAAAAAATGGTTTACGGGTTTGCCTCTCAAGCCCACTCGCAGCATGTTCTAATTTAATAGCTCCATAAATCCGCAAAATGTCACGATTGGAGCCATTGCGGGCTCACATTGCACGTACAAGCTTGGAATTTAATGTGTCTATTAGACGGTTAAAACCTGCCCTTTTGAAATTAAGAATTTTTGTTGGCCGCTTACAGTTTTATTTTTTTTATTTAATTTCAAATGAGATTGTTGTGATCACTGTTTATCTATTTCAACATTTAAAACTATATCAATATTATTTGTGATGAGTAGATCTAAGATAGCTTCATTTCTAGTAGGCTCTTGTATAACCTGGGCCAGATAATGATCCCTGAGTGTACTCAAGAACCTGCTCCCCTTCGCTGAACTGCTGGCCTCATTCATCCAGTTTATTTCAGGGTCGTTAAAATCTCTCATTATTAAAACATGACCATACTTAGCTGCATTTCTAATCTGTAACAATAATTGCAGTTCCTCACTTTCAATTATATTTGGGGGTTTATAGCATACTCCAAACAATATTCTTTTGGAATTTGCTCCTTTGCTTTTTAACTCTACCCCCAAACATTCAACATTATCACTAGTTCCACCATAAATATCTTCTCTGACTATAGGCTTAAATTCAGGCTTAACATACAGACAAATCCCTCCTCCTCTTTTAACATTTCCCCTATCTTTCATAAGCAGGTTATTAACAGTCCAGTCATGCGATTCATCCCACCATGCTTCAGTAACGCCTATTAAATCCCATTTTCAATTTACTGCTATTAATTCTAACTCTCCCATTTTTCCTGGCAGGCTTCGGGCATTAGCGAGCATGTAATGTACCACCTTTTTAGCCACGCATTAACCTCCCTAAGCTCCTTCTGTCTCCCTGGACTAGCACATGGCACTGGTAGTATCTCAGAAAATACTACCTTGGAGGTCCTTACCTTCAGCTTATTACCTAGTTCTATAAAATCATTATTTAGGACTCTCCATCTTCCACTAACTAAATTTATCTACCCGATCAACAACATGCCGAACATGAGCACCATTATAAATATTTTTCATGCACATTGCACACTTTGCATATAATTGACATATTTTATTTTTATAATATTCTATTTTTCTAACCCATCCTACCTATTCCCATATTTCTGTTTAAATTTATTCTGAAAGTTATCTATTCATGTCATGCAAATATGTGATTGGAGAGTTCAGACTATTTTAACCAACTCACAGCCATGAAGGGAGGGAGTACTGTGGACAGAAGGCAAAGAAGAAGAAGTGATCACATCATGCTAATAAGGGCTGTACAAATGCCTATCATTAAACTCCAAAGATAAAGCAACCACTTTACCTTCAAGGTACTTGAGGTGGGTACCATTAGAAAATAAAATAGCTTGTCTGAACCACTTACAAAGTTAAGAACAAAAAGAGAAAAAAGCCTGACAATGAAAAAAAGATGCACTGTCTACAGCAGTGATTCTCAATCTTTCTAGTGCCTCGACCCTTTGATAACATTTCCCAAGTTATGGTGACCCCTACAGTAAAATTATTTTCGTTGCTCCTTCATCTCTGTAATTTTGCTACTGTATTGAATCGAAATATGAATATCTGAAATGCAAGATGTATTTTCATTCTTACAAATTTAACATAATTAAAGTGTAGTGATGAATCACAAAAACAATATGTACTATATATTGTGAAAGTTAAAAATAGTAAAGCTACGAGAATGGAAACGTTTGTAAGCATTATGATTAAATTGTCTGCCAACAACGAATGACAATTATAGTAAGAAACTACTAAGTACCAGTGGAAGACAATTGTACAATTACAAGTTTTACAGATTGCAGTAGACAAAAAAAAAATTCTGATGGTTTTAGGCGTCCCCTGGCAAATCGTCATTCGACATCCGAAGGGGTCGCGATCTACAGTCTTATTATCAGCAACAGTTCAATTATAAATATGGTGTGGTAAATTAAGATTAATTTTGATACTAACATGATTCAAATTTCTAATAGCTGGAGACTGGATTTTCATGCTTTTGTGTCTCCCAGATGCTCTAGCAACAAAAACACATAAGAAAATAATTTAACAATACGTCTTTAAATCAGGGAGAGCTAACACTTCTAGCTACTTGGCAACAAGGCACGGATGCCATCCTATGGCTGGAGCTCTTCCTATCTTTTTCAACTAGTGGCAGGAAGTGCTCAGAGGTTGCCGATAAAGCTGTGCAATGAATAGGCAGGAAAAATTAACATTAGGCCTCATTGACCTCAATTAATTTTACAAATAATTGCTATAAAAAAAAACAATCAAGAAAACTATTTAGGCACTCCTGTCCCAAAGTGTTAGTCAAATTACTCGATATAGGTCAATCTCCAATTAGTACTTATACTGATTCCAAACAGTCACATTTGGTAATCCAGTAATTTTTTTAGTACACTGGACATAGACTCAGAGGATCCAGAGTTACTGGGAACACACATTTGATATCATTATTTACTCTATTCCACTTAGAGATTTGTCCTTATTTTTTCTTAAGTGACTTTATTCTATAGGGGTTATCCCCCTTTCTTACATCTCTTTTATATTGGCGCAATGGAGGTTTTTTTGCACACACGGACCGCAATCAGTGGTTAGGTGAAGTGGGGGGGGGGGTCTTTTCCTTGGTAGGAGAGGGAGAGTTAGCTTCTAACAGTGAGGTAAAAAATATCCACAAGTTTTTCTTCACTCTCACCAAACTATATAAAAGCCAGACGAGGGCCTGGTGGGCAATTAAAAGCCTACAGAATTACCTAGAACAACGTCTCATCCCCAGGGGTTTGAGGGTAAATCTAAGTGCGGCCTCTCATCTGTGGAACGAGACATTTATCGAAGCCTGGGATAAAATCCTTAATTCATGCTCAGCAGAACTTATGAAGCTTATTATCAACGAGGAAGAAAAAATTCTAGAGGCCACTAAAGTGGAACTAGCATTACACTTAGTGGACATAGAAACATTTCGAATTATTGATCGATTTAAGGATTATGAACAAAAACTTCAGAATGAAAATTAAACAAGTTTAAGAACATACTTAAACAACGTAAACATCGCAAATGTATGAGGGACTTTAAAGATCTAACCAATAAACAGGTGTACCGTCACTCTCAACGACAGAAAACTGCACAGGCTGAACCACAATCGTCATCAGAATATGATACTTCAGATACCGAATATTTGGATGAAGGCCGTAACCGCTTTACCAATAGAGGTACTAGAAAATACCGGGGACATAAGGTCGAAGGCTCCACAACATCATCAAGCCCGTCTTCCTCTTTTTTAGATCCGCGCCAACAAAATCCCGAACTGAGACGTTACGGGATCGCAACCAGAGAGCGACACCAAGATACAAATAAGGGACATGAATATTGACAATCAAGTCATAAATCTTTCGGATTTGATATTAACCGAAGGAGATGTCATGCTACTCAATAGGGGACTATCTTTTTCCCCCACCAATAACTTCAACCTTTTTGAATGGGTTAAAGATATCCATCTCTTTGCCCGTAAACTAGTACTCATCAAACATCATAAGAAGAAAATCGACGCAGAATTGGACCCCTTAAAATTGAGTATATCAGAAGATGAAGTGCTAAGGAAGATGATGTTAGTCTGGGAAGCAGACCTGGATATACCCTCTTCTCCGGGTGAAGGACCCTATACCAACTTCAAATCCAAAAGTAGATTTACACCAAATTTCAGCATCTCCCCCGAGGTTCAAGTTTTTGTGAAACTGGTAACCAAAGATCTGGAAATTCTAGCAAAGAACCATACTAAGGAAACTAATCTAACAGCAACAGAATTACAAGCATTAACAAAACTTCAAAAGAATGATCAGATAGTAATCAAACCCTCAGACAAAGGAGGGAATACAGTCATCTTGAGACAAACCGACTACCATCGAGAAAATCTACGTTTACTAAATGATAAAAGTACATACCAAAAATTAACATCTGACCCAACAGCGACGTTTAAAAAGGAGCTCAATGTAATACTGATGGAGGGCCTTTGGAATAATGTAATTTCAAGACAGGAGTACAACTATCTGTTTAATAAACACCCTACCATTCCTACTTTTTACTCATTGCCAAAGGTTCACAAAAATTTTAATACTCCTCCAGGGCGTCCAATAGCATCAGGCGTAAATAGCTTGTCTGAACATATTAGTTTGGCATCGTACGCCCAAGACACGAAAAGTGTGTTAAAAAGGTTACACAATTTACGTCTAGATGATGAATCCTTACTTGTCTGTTTGGATGTCGAAGGCTTATATACCTCAATTCCGCATACAGTAGGTGTCCAAGCAGCAAAGAAATTCTTAGAAACCCGGGGGCTACAACATTCAAAACACAGTGATTTTGTCTTAAAGCTATTAGAATTTGTACTATCAAAGAATTATTTTATGTACAACAATAGCTTTTATATTCAAATCAAGGGGACTGCCATGGGCACACCGTGTGCCCCCTCATATGCCAACTTGCATCTCGGCTTATGGGAAGAAACTATCGTCTTCGGAGAAGAACTGGCCAAATATTCGGACCAGGTTGGCCTCTGGATTCGCTATATTGATGACGTGTTTATGACTTGGAACGGAAGTAGATCCAGATTGATGGAGTTCATTTCTATACTCAATGTGAATTCCATAGGTCTTAAATTAACATACAACATTAACACTAATAAGATCGAATTCTTGGATCTACTAATTTTGAAAACAGAGAACAACTCCGTAACAACGATAACACATCGAAAAGAAACGGCGTCAAATAGCCTATTACTAGCATCCAGTCACCATCCTCTACATTTGATTCGAAGTATTCCGTTTGGGCAATATATGAGAATACGCCGGAATTGTACAACACTGACGGATTTTGAAAATCAAGCTAAAGATCTTTATAACCGTTTCAAACAGAGAGGGTATTCTCACAACGTTCTGAAAAAAGCCTATGCAAAAGCAAAACAACGTTCACAAACGGACCTGCTGTACAATTCTACCTTGTCAAAATCAAATGAGCAACAACCTGTCAGAATTATTGGGACGTTCAATAAATTTAATGAAAATATCCACTCAATATTACAAAATCACTGGCATATCCTCCTGGGCGATAAGGAACTAAGGTCAAGGCTACCAGACACTGCGTCAATTACCTACCGACGGGCACCTAGCCTCAGGGATAAATTAGTCCACAGCCACTTTGAGGCACAGAAAAACTCAGGCTGTGCCTGGCTCCAAACACGGACATCTGGATCCAAGCCCTGCGGAAAGTGTAAAGCTTGTGTGCATATAAGCACTACAAATAAGTTTACCAGTTCCCATAGCCAAAAAGAATTTTCAGTCCGCGATCATATTAATTGCAAAACCACTTCGGTGGTTTATCTCATTTCATGTCGGTATGGCCTTCAATATGTAGGAAAAACCACACGTCAGCTTCGCCGCAGAGTCCTTGAGCATGTCAACAGCATAACGAACAAGCAGCTTGTGGCAGTAGCAAGACATGTAAATACTATCCACGATGGAAATATAATGGTTCTGAAATTCATGGGTATTGAAAAATTAACATCTCTCCCAGAAGAGCTAACATGGAAATTAAACTACTCCAGCGAGAAGCCTGGTGGATCTTTCACCTTAAAACACTATCTCCTCATGGCCTCAATGAAGGCTTTACTTTCACCCCTTTCATTTAGCATCAGCCCCTTAACCTCTTCTAACCTTCTTTACTATTGGGTTATAGCTAGTCACCCTTTTTATAATATACACCCACTTCCCTGCCCTCTCATTTTTTCAGTTAGAAGTTAATATATGTTTTCCTTCAGTTAAGGTTTAGTTGCTATTCAGAGTTCAGCATCAGTATCTAGCATATCCTTATATTTTGTTGTTACCAGACAGTTTAAACCCTTCTAGATTTTTAAGGAACTAGAGTATTTAGGTTTCTAGCACATACCAAGGGAGTATATAACGATAGTCTTTATTTACATTTGATCTACTCTAACCTTATACTTTTCTCTCTTCATGTTTTTCTAATAAGGGGTCTATCTACTATTATTATAGAAGTTTATCATATCCTTCTTATATCTAGCTTATCCAGTCAGTAGTACCATTCCATTGGAGGGCCTTACCTCTTGGGGTTCGTGTGGGCATATAATTAGAATTACCCTCAGTTTATTTATTTATTTTTCATCTCTTTCCTTAGGGCATGTTTAAACTTTATTTTTGTATTTAACAACAAGGTTAAAACACAGCCTTTCAAATTAATAGCCCAATTTGAGATTAACAAGGCAATAACATGAATACATACAGGTACCTGCCTGTAGAGGCACTATTACTCAGAAAGATAGCGTTTTCAGCGCTTTCGCTGAACTTTCCCGCAAACCTCGCGAGAATACGCGATCGCGGGAACGCGATGACGTCACAACGTGAACGTGAACGCGGTGACGTCATCGCGTCACGCAAATCGCGGGATTCCTTTAAAAACCCGCGATTCATAGGCACCATATATCCCCTGATGAATCCGTAATAACAACAATGGGGGACCTTAGCAGCAGGCTATAGGGGACAGTCTATCCCCATTGGTATGTACAAATGATGATGTCTGCACCATTACAAGGTAATGAGATAAAATTCTCGTTTTCTGTTCTATAGTAATTTTTGGTGCAGCAAATTAATTGTGAAGCCCACCTAACCCATAACTGAAAGGGAGGGTCTCTCTTGATTACAGCATTGTGCTGTGTTATCAGGATCACTATACTATTTTTTGATAGTGGATATTATCTATGTTGTCTCAAATTTTTGAACTTACTTCAGCTTATGGGATGGTGAGTGCTTTGTCGCTCTTTTCTCCCATGGGAAACATAGAGATCCACTTGTTTTAGTAACTGGACCAACTGTTGGCCGCCATCTGTCCTCTCAAATAGACAGGTGCTGACCTTATAACTAAATTACCATATGTGAGTACTCATATTACTTTGGGGTTTACTCATTAGACTGTACCCCCCTTCCCCCTTTTCATAAGCCTGCTGTTTGATATACTTCAGTATATCTTTTATTACACACATTGTATATATATCTTATTCACATTTTTTCTCTAATAAAGTTTATTTTGTTTTTTTCTAGTAACTAGTTGCTACATATTTCAAAATAGAGTCTTAGGTGTTTTTTAGTACACTGGATATAGACTCAGAGGATCCAGAGTTACTGGGAACACACATTTGATATCATTATTTACTCTATTCCACTTAGAGATTTGTCCTTATTTTTTCTTAAGTGACGGTAATCCAGTAATGTTTAAAAAGTCTCTATAGTAGAAAATTCTATCATAGAGCTACTTACAAATTACAGTTAAGCAAAATACCTCAAATGGATGGAGTTCCAGGACACATGCATTAACCAAGAAGATGGCTCCTTTTACAGTCTCACATTACCAGAAGGCTTGCAGCTGTAGTTAATAGTGTGGTCACCCACCACTACCAGTAGGTCAAAACAACCTGCAAACACAAACCAGTGTACCACCTTCTCTGGGGTGATAATGCTTAATAAAACAGATAAAAATAAAGAACCAAAACATACTCATATATTCAGACTTCTAGAAGTAAGAGGTATAAACTTTGTTGGAATCAGTCATAATCCCTGTTCTAATTTGGAATTAACAGCCGATAGAAATTATTGGCAGACAATCCACATCCACTCAAACTGTTTGCGTGCTGACGATAACCTGGAAACAAGGTGTGTGGCCAACGCATTTCACAGTGCTCAAACTGCTTTCTCAGTGGCCCATCATGTCCATACTACAAAGGACTATGGACCCACAACTACATACAAAAAATAGTTATACAATGTTTGGCATCTTTTTTGTCATTCAATGACTGTGTACATAAATTGCAAAGTTATCCACATCACTTTGCTTCCTAACTATATATGCATAAAAAATATGATATTACAATTTAGTAATACTTTTAGAAATGTATTAAAATTGTACCAATAAAAAATAATAAAACAAACAATCATTATTAAAAAAAATAACAGTCACCTTCTCTAGATATAAATGACAAGCCTATAGTCTTGGTCCTCAAGACAGACTTTGTTCATTGTGTAAGAAAACATAGATGGTAAACCTACCCTCTCATTATTCAAATTTCACATGCAAACAATCTCAGTCAGCACTCAAGAGATTAACAAGTAGAATGTATTGCCATTGGCTTAATTAGTGCAGAACAGCAATGTAAATAGGGTGGTAATATATATCCAGTATTAAAAAAACAAGGGATAACTAATTGAAAAGTGAACGGAAAATGAAATAAAAGAAAATTAAAATGCTTGTGAGTATTTAAGAAGATTTATAATCACTATAAATCTTATTCTTTGTTTGGCATTTATCATTCTATTGAGTTGTTGCATAATGAAACTGATTTATAAGGTTGTTTGTATTTATATATTGAATCCCTTATTAGCTTTGTGTCTCAGTATGACAGTCACAGTATCCTATTCATATTTATTTTTAGACAAAGTATCTAAAAATGCAGTACAATGTAATACAAAGGTACTGATTCATTTATAACTGTGTTGTAATGCTACTACTGTTGACCATGAGATGGAAATAAAGGGCAAAGGTTGGAAGTTTATCACTGACCTTGACCTAGGATCTAGGAAAAATGTAGCAAAAAAATGTAGCAAGACCTAGATTAAAACTTGCATATAGGCATCAAGCACATGTAGCCATGCTCGCAGTCTCACGATTGATTCAGGTCTAGTTCCGGAGTTATATGGCAAACCAAGAGAACAATCTTGGCCAAATACTATACACCCTCTATACTTATTCCAAAGAGGCAAAAAGAAGCCGCACTCGACAGCTAGTAAATTCCACCTAACCAGGAAAGTTTTAAACATCAATCAGGGAGGGGGAGAGAAATAAAATAGGGGGATGGGGGAAACCGAGAGAGAGAAGAGGGTGGAGAGAGAGCATTATGGATGTAGAGAGAATATGGAGATGGAGGAAATGAAAATAGAGGATGGAGGGTGGGAGAGAGAATAAGAAGAGAGAGAAAGAATATGTGGGAGAGAGAGAACAGTGAGGGACGGAAATAGAGAATAGAGGGAGTATATATTCTCTAACACAGATTTATAAAGGGTACATTATTAACAAAGGTCTGTATAGTTAGAACCATGAGAATCCCAGTACAAACATATGGGTATGAGAGCTGCACCATAAAGAAGGCTGAGCACAGGAAAATTGATGCCTTTGAATTTTAGCGCTGGAGAAAACTGCTTAAAGTCCCTGGGACTACAAAAAGATTCAATCAATCAACACTACAGGAAATCAAGACAAACTGGTTTGTTTATGCAGATCAAGCTCCAATATTTTGGCCATATAATGAGAAGACAGGATTCCCTAGAGAAAACTGGGAAAGATTGAAGGCACACAAAGAAGGAGACGGCAGAGGTGGAGACGGATAGATGAGGGTACTGAAGCAAATATAGATCTCAGAGGAGCAGTGACTGACAGATGTGCCTGACATTCTGCCATCCATAGGGTCAGGGAGAGTCGGGCATGCCTGAACAACCAAATATATATTTATTTGTACTTTTGATTTGATTTGTTTTTTTCAAAAACCTTTATACTCTTTTTACAATTTATATCGTTTTATAAAGAATGTCTGCAACAAAACAAATAGTATTTTTCTTTTTATCTTTAACAAGTTGAATGTTACATACTATGAGATATGCAGACTTGCTTAATCTTTGCTCTGATAACACAACATCCTGGCTGATATGATGTAAGAACGAGTGGGGGGAAGAGCTCTTTGGGCTAGGAGATGTGAATGACTATTAGGGGTAAAGTGGCTTACAGGTGACATCCCTGTGCTCGGTGCATATGGAGCAGCCTGTGTAAGTGCACCATGTCAATCAAGTGACTTCCCATTAACTGCAATTTACCACCTGGTAAAGCAATGATTTGCTGCACCGCACTCACACCACCCTAATATAGGAATGCATAGCCACTAGGGAGAACCAAATGGACAATGTGGGCACCAATGACAAGTGGTTTGTGGCTATTTCTTTCTGTTTCACATACCGAAGAGTATTATGGATGGCTTCAGTGGCTCTTGAAATATGACATTCACTATAACAATCTATATTACTTAATACATGCATTGACACAATTTGTTTTTTACTGCAATGTTACAATTAAATTGTTGGACACTGTGTAGTTTGTAAACATTACTCATACATTAATATAGATCTGACAGGGCACTGCTTTGCTTTAGCAAAAAAAAAAAAAAACTTTTATCATGAAAAAAACCCAAAACAACTAAATTAACCAAACTAACAAAAAGAACACACTAAAGATTTATAAAAACATTTTCAAAAAATAAATTGTAGTTGTTCTGTCTAGAGCTTAAAAAAATCCTGTTAACAAAAAAACCCACACAAACAATTCCAAAATCATACAAAAGTTTATGAACAAAATCATACAAAAATAAACTTCTTTTGCTCATGTTCGTAATAAGAAGCACTTTTTATGATTGTGTTTACAATTATCCCAGGCCTAACAGAAAACCTGGCTGCTGTTCAACTGAAGGATAACTTGCAGACACTCCCTTTATTCAACTAATTACACATTTAATTTTGCTTTATGGGGCAACTTGAAAATTGAAAAGTTATGGTTGTTTGCATCCTTAATGACTCTCCCTTCTCCCCCCTCCAAATTTTTTTTTTTTTAGTGACATCATTCATGGCATCATATACGATTTAAATAATGACATCAGCTATGGCATCACGCATGACATCACATAATATAAAAAAGGACATCATTCAATATATTACAGATGACATCACACTAGACTATGATGCCACAATGTTTTTATTACTGTAGTTATAATTGTTAACTTGGTCCTTTCCTTTTATAGAAGCACGCTTGTGACCGTGCTCTGCGCCACAGTGGTGAAGTGGTGAACAGGAGGTAGTGCAGGCAAAACAAATGTATTTCCCCCTCCGACCTGCTGCATAAGGCATGCCGACAGAAGAGGCCTTGAGCTATGAGAGGCTGAGTGCCCGTGCCGAATATAGCAATGGCCTCGATGTCGACTCAGCGCCGTCAAGATGCCACACGTCGGAGGATGGAATAGTTATTTGCTTGCACTACAACTTTTCACCACTTTAACACTGTGGTGCAGCGCGCGACTGTAACAGGATAGGTCCGATAACTTTTCAAGGCTTAACAATTTACAAATGAAGCCTGGTTATCAATGACACAGATATAGATTAATGTTGTTATGATATGTTGATTACTGTATGTTATGCTGAATGTTCAGTTGTGACCAGTTCATGAGGGGTTAACTGACAGTTGGTTTTCAGTTATGTGATCAGTAACTGTTGTATATAGAGTCAATTATGCTGCAGACTTGAAAGAGTGAGGGTCGAAGATATCACTGTCTCTGACTAGATGAATATCTTATGAATTTCAACAGCAATAAAAGCATTATATGCTGACCCTGTGTTCAAAATTTTAAATGCTGTATTAATGCAAGGGGATTTTAGAGACATCTGCTGCCTTGGTGAAGGGATCAAAAGTACCTGAAAGATCTGCTGGGTAGGTTTAGCCACAACAGCCTTATCAAGCCCAACTGAAGAAAGCAGATCTCCACATATGGTATATACATTTAGTGCATTTTCTGTAGTGGTGTTTCCAAACCTTTTTCTCAAAGCACACCAGACTGGCAATGATTTAGGTTTAACACTGTGTCATTATAGGTGAGACAATTAACATTCAACAGACTGTGGAGAGGGTATTCGTCTAATTTGTATTCCCACAGTGTGAAATCTAAAATATTTTCTGGTGGGCCTTGAGGAGATGCTTGTGAATCACTGCTCTATAGTTAGAAGGTTACCAGTATGGTTATTTATTTCTATATTATATGTGTTACAACTTTTTATCACTGGTTTTGGGCAACATATGATTTGAGCATTAAATGTTTTTTTTTTAAATTGGCTTTAAAGTGTAAGTCAAAAGACAGCAAACAGTTTGATACAGATGATACCTTTTAATGGATGACACATTTCTGTAGCGACTCCATCAAATAGATTTCTTATGTTCTATGGCTAACACAGTACCACACTTTGCCTAAGTCAAAACACTATTAGATATTTTTTTAATGTATTTTCAGTTATGTACATTATCACTATTTTCAAATATCAATGTTTTCAGTTTTTGTGTCTCATAAATAAAAAAAATGGTAAAAATATTGTTATCATTAAGTGATATCATAGAGGGTCTACTGTGATGTAATTTGTAATATCATGTATGATATTAGGAGTGATGTAATAGATTATGTAATTTTTTATGTCATGTGTGATGTCATGAACGATGTCACCTAATGTAAGTGAATCTGCATATCCCCTAGTAAATAGAAAAATCTTTGCAGGGGGAGGGAGGGACATTAACCTCCCAATTATTCTGTGTTTCTCCAGCATTACGTTGCTCTATTCTGACTGCAAACTTAACTATACTTTAATGCAGTTTTTGGCTATTTATATATTTGATTAAAAAAATAACAAAATTATATCAATTCTATCCTAGTAGTTATAGCGGTGGAGAGGTGGGCGTTCACATTTTTCAGGCCAGTGACAGAAAAAAACCTAAATACACCATTGGTAAGGCTCCAATTTACTTAATAGACTCACGATTAATGGCTATGCCACGAAAAGTGTTCAATTTCCTTAGAAGAGGATATTTTCCTCTCATGCACCCTCACCAGTAGACAGCCTCTCATTACTGATGTATAAAGAGGAAAGTGTTGCGGATTGCTGGGGGCTGAAGCTGGATGCTGGAGGAAAGTGGAAATATTAGCTAGTTTCCCATGCCACAGTATTCTCCCACACAGTGTTTGGTATTTAGCAGATAAGATTGACATAAACAGCTGGTAGCAGTGGACTATCTGCCTTAGTCTGGAGCTCCTACAAGTGTGGCAATATGATGGTGGTCCAAAAAGTTTGTTATATTATTTGCAACCTCAAATTAGCTGCATATTAATGGCAAATTAGCCACTTGGGGCTAATGGGAACAGGGTTGTTCACCTAGGGTGTAGACTAATGCAGCCAGAAGAAATAAGAAAATCAAAAAGTAACATTTGCATGACGCAACTGTCCATAGCCACTCAAAATAACTGGACAGACCAATTATTGATTAATCACATTGTAAAGACAAATCCAGAGCTCAAAATACTGACATTTAAAGGAACTGAGCAGGGGCAGCCAATCACTGCGCCAAAAGGAAAATAAATTCTGCAACCACATAAGTGTACCTATGCAGGCAACTTGGTATACATCTGGGACCTGCTTACAAACTTATAGTGATGATTAAAATAACATTAACGGGCCATTTACCTCACTATAAGTGCTCTTCATGCTGTGAAAGAGCACAAGATTGTAAATTAAAATAATCTATGGTTTTTATTAAGCACACTAATAACAGCTAAAAATCTTCAGTCTTATGTTTGTTTACAAACAAAATCCTGACTGTTCCATGATTAACAACATCTATCGACACGGAGTGGTAAAGGCTCCATGAACACAAATATTTATAGTTTTCCCTGAATTTCAGGAATGCAGCAGGAGCATTTAACCCCCAACTGATATTTATTAGTTGACTCCAGCAGTCCTTTCACCTGCACAGATGAATTTGTGAAGGGTTAACTCTATTTCTGCTTCTGCTCTCTGCACTGAGCTCTGGGTCTGTCTGGGGAATTGCCGGAGTCTCATGTAAACGGATATCTGATTTATACATTTCTCTGTGAGAAAAAGAACATATTTTAAAAGTTGAAAACATATTTAAACATGGTTTTATGATAACTTTACAGTGGTGTGCTCCATGTTGTACTGAATTAATAAATTAACTGGCCCTTTAAGTTTAAATGTGCTCTAGCCATGCAATATAGCAATGCATCATAAATAAGCTGACTGCACAAATCCAACGAAGAGCTTTACATAAGACTGAAGCATTTTACCAGAGATATATAACAATTTTATTTTATTACAACCAGTGATAATTAACATGCTAGTTACATTACGTTTTGAAGCAGCAAAATCAGTAGACTTTGAGCATATGATCTAGTTAGTGTAAATACTGAGCACCATATTAGTCAGCTTGGGCATGTTGGGCAAGGAAATTAGCTAGAGGACCAGTTCAGTGTAGAGAACAATATGAAGCCACAACAACCAGAAATTAGTATAAATAACATTACATTAATAGGTAGGGTAAATTGTCTGGCATACAAAGGTGACTTTTGCAATCAGGGCTAGCCGCAATGAAGGAATTGATGGGCTCGAACAATCAAGTTAAACCCAGGCATCAATCAGAGAATTATGGTACCTAACTATGCAGAGCAAGCAGCAGAGATCTATCCCAAAAACATAAGCAAGGACATAAGGAGGAGGAGATAAAGATCCAACATTATTATACTATCAAACCAGTGGCCGGAGCTGAGAATGGAGTGCCCTGGTTCAAACAAAATGTTGGGGGATGTAAAAATGTTTTGTGCTGGGCCCAGCCAGGACCAAATCACTCCGCCTGTGCGAAGCTCCTCTGCCTGCAGCACAGCTCCAGGGTGCACGCGCTCCACTTTCCTGCAAAATCCTGTTACAGATATATATATATATATATATATATATATATATATATATATATATACATACACACATACAGTGCCTTTCAAAGGTATTCACCCCCCTTGGCATTTTTTGAGTTTTGTTGCCTCACAACCTGGAATTAACATAGATTGTTTGAGGATTTGCATCATTTAATTTACAGAACATGCCCACACCTTTGAAGATTTTTTGATTTTTTTTAATTGTGAAGCAAACAACAAATCGGACAAAATAACAGAAAAAATAAATGTGCATACCTATTCACCCCCTAAAGTAAATACTTTGTCGAGCCGCCGTTTGCGGCAATCACAGCTCCAAGTCGCTTTGGATAAGTCTCTATGAGCTTGCCACATCTTTCCACTGGGATTTTTGCCAATTCCTCCTTGCAAAACTGCTCCAGCTCCTTCAAGTTGGAGGGTTTGCACTTGTGAACAGCAATCTTTAAGTCTGACCATAGATTTTCTATTGGATTAAGGTCTTGGCTTTGACTAGGCCATTTTAACACATTTACATGTTTCCCCTTAAACCACTCAAGTGTTGCTTTAGCACTGTGCTTGGGGTCATTGTCCTGCTGGACGGTGAACCTTTGTCTTAGCCTCAATTCCCGCACAGAGTGGTACAGGATTTGCTCAAGAAAAACCCTGTATTTAGCACCATCCATCTTTCCCTCAACTCTGACCAGTTTCCCAGTCCCGGCTACTGAAAAACATGATGCTGCCACCACCATGTTTGGTGTTCTTTGGGTGATGTGATGTGTTGGGTTTGGGCCAGACATAGCGTTTTCTTTTATGGCCGAAAAGTTTAATTTTAGTCTCATCAGACCAGAACACCATCCTCCATACATTTTGGGAGTCTCCTACATGCCTTTTCACAAACTCCAAAATGTGCCATTTTGTTTTTTGCTGAAAATAATGGCTTTCTAATGGCCACTCTGTTATAAAGCCCAACTCTATGGAGAGTACGGCTTATTGTCATCCTATGTACAGATACTCCAGTGCTGTGGAACTCTGCAGCTCCTCTAGGGTTATCTTAGGTCTCTGTGCTGCCTCTCTAAATTAATGCCCTCCTTGCCCGGTTCGTGAGTTTTGGTGGGCGGCTGTCTCTTGGCAGGTTTGCTGTTGTGCCATGTTCTTTCCATTTGGTTATGATAGATTTGAAGGTGCTCCTGGGGATCATCAAAGATTTGGATTTTTTTTATAACCTAACCCTGACTTTTACTACTCAACAACATTGTCCATTACTTGTTTGGAGAGGTCCTTGGTCTTCATGGCAGTGTTTGGTTAGTGGTGCCTCTGGGGCGTTTCAAAAAAGGTGTGTATATGTAATGACAGATCATGTGACACTTAGATTGCACACATGTGGACATCATTTCACTAACAGTGACTTCTGAGGGTAATTGGTTGCACCAGAGCTTTTTATGGGATTCATAACAAATGGGGTGAATACATACGCCATGCCAATTTTGTTTTCTATTTCTAAAAAATAGTTTTATGTATATATTTTTCTCATTTCACTTCACCAACTTAGACTATTGTGTTCTGATCCATCACATAGAATTCAGATTAACAAAACATTGAACTTAAGGCTGTAATGTAACAAAATAGGTAAAAAGTCAAGGGGGAGGTTCAATACTTTTGCAAGGCACTGTATATACACATTACCCCGACACAGCAGCCACCCCACTTAGCATCCATCCCTACATAGCACTCAGTTCTGGTCAGCAGCCATCCCCTCTCAGAATCCATCCCCGCACAGCACCTAACCACACATAGTCCTCATCCATATCTCCTTTCTTCCTCCCTTACAAAGAGCCATCCCCCAGACCTTTGTTGCCACTTTGCAGCCCTTGCCCTCTTACCTTCTTCCCTGGTACAAATCCCATTTATTACACAGCACTGGGCCCCCAGAGGAGGGCCCTGGTGCACTGCACCACCTGCACCACTGGTAGAATCACCCCTGTAACAAACGTATTTGCCAGCATGTTATATATGGCAAACATGAAATGAGGGTACCATCCAATAAACAGGTCAATAAACTATTCATTAGATGTTTAAAAAATATAATGTGTCCTTTATAACATCTCAGATTACCTTTTATCTTATATGTTCACAGAAAACCCTCTCATGTATGCATTTATAAGAGCATAGTTGATTAAAATTAGCAGTCATATAGTTTATTATTCTATTTACACAGTTGATGGTGACAAATACAATTATTTCTACCAACTATCATCATCCAGTAGCCCGTGGTATATGACTTGTAAAGAGACATCTATATAACCTATTACATTTCTTAATATTACAGTAGAGGCACTTGGATTTTTCCTGATGAGTCATTATTTTCACCAATTCCAATACTCCCAGTGTTTTGGACTGAGCTTGCAAAAGGACAGACAATATTTACTAAGCAAGGCTAATACACCATCTACTGGTCTGATTGTGAATATTTTTTTTAAAGAACTAAACTTCGCTAGAATCAAAAGATTGGGTATATTACAATGAGTGAGTGTGTTGTTTATATGACAAGTCATCCATGTACCACCAAATAAGATCCTGAGGCTCCACTAGTAAAATGTGGCACCCTGGGTGATCTTGATTTTGGTGCCTTACTTTCAATACAAAATTAAAAAATGAGCATTAAATTAATTTTCCTTTTTTTTATTGACATTAAAAAAAAATAATGTAAAAATAATAAATTAAGTCACTATTATATAAAAAAAGAGCAATTATAATAATGCACAATACCTTATTTTGTACACTAAAAGATAATTGAACCAATATGAGTATTAAAAATACATATGCTAATGATACATAGATTTACAAGTACTGATATTTTGGGTTTAAAGGCATAACATAATATTATATTATTTATAAGAGATAAAAAAATGCAACTCTGTTAACCCCTTAAAGAATGATGCGGTCAGTTCCTAGTCCACCTACAGTATTTGATTAGTTTTCACTACCTAAACAATCCCTCCAAATGTTTCAGTGATGAATTTAAAAAAATGGTTTACATGGATAAAAATCAATTTTATACATATTCTCATCTATTCACACACAATCTACATATATGTTTTGGGGATTAACAATTTTTGGAGGCAGTGACAGATTCTATTTTCCTTGGATCCAAGATCTCTACAGGTGACTGTAGTCATGAAATCAAAAGACATTTGCTTCTGGGGAGGAAAGCTATGGCAAGCTTGGAGAAGCTAGTAAAAAGTAAAGATATTTAACTATCAACAAAGGTCTGCATAGTTCGAACTATGGTATTCCCAGTAGTAACATATGGATGTGAGAGGTGGACCATAAAGAAATCTGAGCACCTAGAAGTGATGCCTTTGAATTGTGGTGTTGGAGAAGACTGCTTAGAGCCACTTGGACTGCAAGAAGATCCAATAAATCAGTACTTCAGGAAATCATGACAAACTGTTCACTAGAAGGTATGATCATGAGGCTGAAGTTCAAATATTTTGCCCATATTATGAGACGGCAGGATTTCCTAGAAAAGACTCTGATGCTGGGAAAGATTGAAGGTACAAGAAGAAGGGGACGACAGAGATGGATAGATGAGGCCACTGAAGCAATGAACATGAACTTGATGGAGCTCAGAGATGCACCTGGCGTGCTGTGGTCCATAGAGTCATAGAGAGTCGGACGCGACTGAATGACTAAACAACAACCATGGGGTTCCATAGGATTATGGTATAGTATGCCAAGAGGGTCTACAGGGACCCCCATGGTGTAAGAGTTACTGTTAGGTGTCATGGGGATTCATAAGGACCCCCATGATTTTAGTTTAGTATAACTTGGTAGTCAATTAGTTATTTAAAGGAACATGAAATGTTCTCTGTTTCTAATATTAACATAAACTACCTAAGTGTTTATTTGCATATTAAAACATTATTTAATAACAAGTTAAAATCTTCGTTTTTACTCACTGAAACCTTCCAGTCCCTGCAAAGGTTTTCCCTGAACTCATACATACAGTGCTACTATAGTAATAGATGTTCTAATCAGTCACTAACTGTGCCTCAACAGCATGCTACTAAAATGAAGCCCCCAAAAATCTACAAGCAAATCAGTACTTTTTATTGTTTAGAAATAGACCATTTGTTCAGTAAAGCACCTTCATTACTTAAGCTGCAGCAGTCATTGACTGCAGCACACAAGAAGCACTCAAATGGAACTAGAAATATGAGAAAGCAAGGAGCAGTAAGGTGACTTTTGCAAGGTCTGTCATATATTGAGCAAACCTCTTTATTTTAGGCTTCACAAATCCTGTTGTAATGTAAATATAGGATGAAGATGTGAATAAACATATGACAATTGTTTTTCCAATGCATATTTTAAAGAAAAAGGCCAACAAATGACCTACAATTTAAATATTCATTAAATAATGCTAAAGGTTAATTTAGATACACAAAATATGGAGTGTGGTTGTCGAAAGCAGTGATTGCAACCCTTTCCTTAAGGTACCCAGAAAGCCACATTAACCCTCACTCACAGAGGCTCTAATGTAGACCCTCATCACATCTACATTAGGAAAACAAATAGTGGACAAATTACACTGCCACATGGTGTAATATCAAGTACCAGGGAAACATTTTAGATTTGTTTTTTCAGTCCGTCAGTTGTGTCCGACTCTCTTATGTCTCTGTTTGTGCTTATCCACAAGGTTTGCATGGAAAACATACTGGAGTGGGTTGCCAGTTCCTTCACCAGTGGACTGTGATTTGTGTGACCTCTCTGCTATGACCTGGCCCTTTATGGTATAGCTTGCAGCTTCATTGAGGCACACAAGCCCCTTCAACGCCACAAGTCAGCAATCCAGAAGGGGACCAGGGAAACATACACCACACTAATCTACTCTAACTCATTAGGAAGGGCCGCAAACACACATTGAGGCTGTGCAGAGGCAAGTGGATCAACAGCATACTCACCTCCATCAGGGATAATCTCTGCTAGGCCCATGCTGGAAAGTCTCACGCCATTAATGGTGGCCATGTGCCAAGATGTATACCCATTATCATTAGGTGACATCCCATTAAGTGTTTTGCTATCAATCAATGGACATTATCACCTGTCATATTGGTATCAGGCCTTCTGGGAAATGTTGATACTCCACAGTATCACATAGTGGACTTTGCATGTGTATTAACCATTTATTATTATATGTACTAGTGACTTGCCAGTCAAAAATGACTGCAATAAAATTTGAAGCCTTACAATGCTGTTTGCCACACAATGCAAGGATCTCCCCCCTCTAACTTACAGGTCACGTGATAAGTCCCTTTGGCGCTCAATGCGGGCGTCACAATGTTCGCCGTTGGCGCTCATTGCAAGCCTCTCCTCCTCCTTTACGGGCCTTGCCGCTCATTGCAGGCCTCGGCCAACCCGTAACTTTCGTGGCCGCAATGAGTGGCTTTGCTGCTCATTGCAGGCATCAGCCAAGCCGCAAATTTCAGGCTTTCAGCGCTCATTGCAAGCGTCTCCCCACTCTCTCACCCCTGTGTCTCTTTCCCCCCTCTCCCTCCCATGTGTCTGTTTTCCCCCTCTCTCCCTCCCATGTATCTTTGTCCCCTCTCCCTCCCCTGTGCCTCTTTCCCCCCTCTCTCACCACTGTGTCTCATTCCACCCTATCCCCCTTCTCCTTTCCCTGTGCTCCTGTTTCCATTTACGGATGTGAAACCATTTGAGAGCTTGGGAAATTGATTATTTTCCCCAAGCCTGAAATGGTTTTCCAATTTACGGGCTTGAAAAAAAAATAGTGCTTTACGGACAAAACATTTTTTCTCACCTAGCTGTTCTGAGACCGGCCAAAAACGCCAATTAAATAGCAAATTAGCTTGCAACCTCACTTACAGGCTCCCTGTCTGTCACCTGTGCTGTGTGTGAGGTTGTAAGTTCATTTTCCAATCAATTGGCTTTTTCGGCGGCCCAAAAAACGGCATTCGAGTTACGGGTTGAAAAAAATGTCGACAGTTAAACCCGTAATTTTTTTTAAAGCCTGTAACTCTTAAACCGTTTGGAGCTTCTCCCTGATCTACGCTACAGGGCTTGCGATGAGCGCCTTTGGTGCTCATTGCGAGCCCAGCAACGAGCTCCTTCGGTGCTCATTGCAGTCCCGTCAAGCCAGTCACGTGCACAAGTTCGTAATTTTTAACATAGCATGATCGACAAATTGTAATTACAACAACTATATATGTGATTAACCTATTGTATAGTAACCAGGGCTCATTAGTTTACAGATATAGGAATATGACACAAATGTGATGTATGTAGATGTCCCAACGCCCCAACCATTGAAAACACACTTTCAATGGTTGGGGCTTTGGGACATCCACATACATCACGGTGAGATCGGTATAACAAAGCTTTATTTCATACACAGAGCACAATCAGAAATGTACAAGACTGTGCATTAATATCATGGGTGTGGTATGGATGGATCCCGGGAGGGCAACATTTTTTTTTTGCACCTACCAGGGTCACATATGGTCACTACACCACTGCAACCGGAATCTGATGAAGAAAAGGATCATCAGAAATAAGTCCATTTAATTGAAGAAACTATTAATGTGCATAACAACTTGCTCAATGAAAAAGATGCTTAAACCTCTGGACTGTGTAATCCAATCCAGTTTCACACATACAGTGTGTTTGCAAAACAAATATCTGAAAAAAAGTGGTTAAAAAAAAAAGGTGGAGAAAAAAAACAAAAAACTAACATGCATGTACAGTACTGTGCTTAATACTGTAACTGTAACAATATACCAACTCACCTGATTCCCATCTGCAAGCATTACTAACCATTGGCTAGTTCTCAGGATAATTCACTGGCCATGACCATTAATAATGATGTGTCATCTCACAATAAATGTTTAGCTGTCACCAGTGTCAGTCGTCTAGGTGTACTATCTAAGTGGACACAAAAGTCTCAAGCCAGATTCACTGTTACTTACATCAGACACAAGGATCTGTTCTCAGACTGATATTGAGGTCAGGATCACATGCTTCACTAGTGCATATATAAATGCTGGCTGTCATTAACATGCCATTGTGAGACTTTGCAAGACCACCGCCATAGCGTCATTAGTCTACATTTAAGCTAACAATTTTGTCTTACATATCTGGATATATGATAGCTTTAATACTGTGGGAGATACAAGTTAAGGGGGGTAGTCATTGAAGGAATGTCCACCTGAGAGGCACTGGGAAACTCTTACACTTTATACATTTCCTTTAAAATGCTTGCAGGTGCAGAGGATGCTTTCATGGACCTGAATTGTACCAAAAAAAAACTAAATAAAAACATAACACCTGCATGGACTGCAGCATCTCTTCTCAACAGCATTCCTCAGTGACCATCAATTGGTGAAATCTTACACAGATCCCTACGTTTCCACAGAAAAGAGAATCATGGACTAAGAAATGGGAAGTATCCATCTGCGTACAAAACATTACTATCACATAGACCAAAATCCATTACTCTGTAGCCAGGCTAGATTACGTTAACATTTAGACCAATAGATTGTCACTGAGGAGTGCTGTTGAGAAGGTACAAAACATATGTGCAGCACCTACATCCTCCTCCACCTAGCATCAGGTCCCGTGGGCAGCCGCGGTCTCCTTGGTGGGGGGGGGGGGGGGTATCTCCCCAGGAAGCAGCGGCACGAGCAGTGGTGGTGGTGCTCTTGGCAGTGCTCTTGGCGCAGGCATGGGGAGAGGAGAGGAGGCCTCCAGGGTGGAAGAGACAGGGCTGATTACTAGAGGGCAGTGCAAGTCATCTGTGGTCAGGTGTTGGAATGCGCTCGTGTCCGACCCCATTCTGAGCAGCCCGGTAAGGTATGATTCTGTCATTAGGTTGTGACTCCTCTCCTAGCTATTGCGCCTGCCACGGCTGTGCATGACCTCCGCATAATAGGTGGAGATGCTGGCCTGGATCCCCTGAAGACACTTCAGTTGCTGCCGCATGATGGCCAGCATCTCCACCTGCGCAGCCTGGCTTGGTGGTGGTGGTGGGGATGTTGGTTTCCGTGGGGTGTTGCTGGGTGAGGAGGTGGTGCTGGTGGTGGCCCAGTGGGGAGGGTCTGGGGCCCGGCTTGAGCCTTGCTCCATGAGGTTAGTAGTGGTGTTACTGGTCCTGGTGGTGGTGACCAGTCTGCCGCACTTGAGGAGGAGATGGGGTCAAGCCCTGCTGGTTCCTCCAGTAGGAGGGCCCTGATGATATGCTGAGTTTCTGGAGGAGGGGGTCAGTGGGGTCAAATGCTGCTGGTGCGGCTGATGGTCCTGTTGATGACCACACTGCCCAGTTGACGTCCTTCTCCTCAGAAGAAGGGCTCTCGGCTCCACTTCTTTCCTCCTTTCCCTGCGCCGGTTCCTGCGGGCGGGGGCTCGCTCACCACTGGACCCAGACCTGTGAAATGATGCTGAAAGAGAGAAAAGAAAGGTATATGTTATTAGTATGATGAATAATTCATTGGTTTGTGTTCATTCCTAACTATCTGACATCTAGGCTTAAATCTGGATGATTCACTTAATTGCAACTATGAGTAGCTATCATTTGCTAGGTGTGATCTATTCTTTGGTTCTTGACATGACTTGTATGGAGTGACTTTGCTCTATGTGTATCTATGTGTGTAATTAAATGTATGTCTAGCTGTATTATGTGTAATCTCTTAATAAAAATCTAATAAGTTGACCTATTATATGTATCCATATGGTGCCTAACACCTTTTTAAATATGTATAAGAATTTTTATTTTATTGGGATACTCTCTATCCTGGAAAAAAACGCTGAAAAACAATTTTAAAATAAATGTGCTTACTTTTGAACTCTATACCAAAATTGTGTACTTTAAATGTTACAAATGCTGTATAGTGGTCCTAAAAGAAAAGGATCCTAAATTAATACAGTACTAAAGTACTATTAATGAAGAGGTCAACTCTCATATATCAGCCTATACTGATGATCCTGTAAACACAGGATACACTGATAATCATAGAGTTGTAAAACAAGGCAAATTGAGATAAAAACAGCACGAAAATATATTAAAATCAACTGTAACGTGGAAGCCTAGGCTCTCTATGTCTCACAAAAGTATGGGATCTTTGCAGTCAATAAAACAGACAACTATTAATATTTATGCACAAAGAAAATCTTTGCATTATGGTGGTAGGGATATAATAGAAAAAAGTGGTAAAATAAACCAGAGAGGATAATAACATGCAGAAAATATGTAACAAATACACAATACTGGCGATTCAGTTCCCTCTCTCCATATTTCTCTTAGGCCCTTGAGAAGAAGAAAAAGTTGAAAATAGTAGACAAAAAAAGGCTTAAAAAGCCTTGTTAAGGAGATAGGAGCCTGTTCCACTTGAAAAACTAGGTGCCTGTGATTCTAAAATCTCTCTCAGGTGAACTCTGCCCACTTCCGCTTGTCTGTTCATTTCCTGCTGTGCCGCTGTAGACGGCATTAAACCTTTTACTGCCTCCTCCATTTTGACATGTGGGTTGTCCTTTGGTACAAGGACCTGGATCGAACTCCTGACACCAGTTGTAGTAGTTTGACCTGCTACCTTCTAGATTAAATAAACAAGTAATATCTTAGGGAAATAAACCCATTAGTGCTTGACACTACAAATTCAGATACAAGGACATCATTGGGTTAATCATATTTACATAGTATTGGGAATTTTTATTGGTGAAAAAACAACGTCGATTAAAAGAATTTAAAAGAAGGTTTAAAAACACTGTGAAAAATAGTTCCTTCAATGGCTGTTGTAACCACTATTGCCACTCTGTTATATAGTATTCTTAGAGTGTAGTTACAAACATAATTTCAGTTCAAGGAATAGGCTATAATAGCCAAAGTTATATGCCCTTAAAATGCCTCTGAACAATTTACTACAGAGCGTTTGCGCCTCCATCAACTCGGAGTTTCGCGCTTCCTGATTACGGCGTGCATGATGACCAAAGGATCCTTTGACAAAGACGTTTGTAACGTAGAAACATGTTAGGTAACAGGCGAGCGTAGCGTGACGTCATCACGCACTCCGTGATGACGGAATTTTAAGGGCATATAACTTTGGCTATTATAGCCTTTTCCTTGAACTGATAAAGACCCTCAGTAACCAAGTTAAGAGGAGACAGTTATCATTCTAGAAACTATATGTCAGTTGTGTATGTGCATATATACACAAAGGGAAAGCAGCTTTGCTTTATACACTAACTGGAATTTGTATCAGACTTTATTATACTCCCATATGAGGCTGAGCATTTGTATTCCTGACCACCCAGATAACTCTACCATTAATAGGTGCTCCACACCACTTGCCAGCAATTTCTATCAGTATTATATATATACATATACCTATGGGATTTCTTTATAGCTCTTAAGTCAGTGAGCAATTGCCCTTTTGTATACTCTGAGAATTATGTTTGTAACTACACTCTAAGAATACTATATAATAGAGTGGCAATAGTGGTTACAACAGCCATTGAAGGAACTATTTTTCAAAGTGTTTTTAAACCTTCTTTTAAATTCTTTTAATCTACGTTGTTTTTTCACCAATAAAAATTCCCAATACTATGTAAATATGATTAACCCAATGATGTCCTTGTACCTTCTAGATTAACAGCAAGAAGATAATGTATTCTTTTAATCTTTTTATTAAAAGTCCACAGAGTACACCACATTATGGCTTATATCAGCCAAAGGTATGACAAAACACACAGTTCTATTGTAAATATCTTCATCAGTAGAAAGGGGAGCATTCGGCCCGCCAAACTCTCCGAAATGCTCCAACCTCCAGGGACCCTTAATATGCCTTTTTAGCAACAGAGCTAACAAATCCTCCAAATCCGCTACAGTGGCGGCTGGTGACTTTTCAAGTTGGAGGGGCGACAGGGCGAAACATAGCCACTCCCTCTTTTTCAAACCACACCCATTTTATAACTACTCCCCCTGACGTCATGATGACCTTTATAAGCCCCGCCCAATGACCTTATACTTGTGAAGCCCATTGAAATACATGATCACCAATGCAGAAATGTCAAGAAGTAAAGTAACAATGTGTTAAATTCATTGGTATACAATATAGATTGAAAAAACTCATGTGACAAGACTACAGCAATATCATAATTGCAACTATACGTATTAACAGGAAAATTAAAGGATTGACACCTACCATTAGTCGGGTCTTCTTCTCAGGGTATTCACGTTCAGTAAGTTGACCAACGAGTAGAAACAAATCTGCAGCCACATAGGGTTTGCAACTTGGGTTGAAAGAAAACAAGCAAATCAATCAGACCATTCAAGAACAAAACCATACTTAAAAAACATTAAACGACCAAGTGGAACCATATAGGCCCCAAACATATCTTAGAAGACCAAGTGGAACCATATAGGCCTCAAACATACCTTAGAAGACCAAGTGTGACCATAGGCCCCAAACATACCTTAGAAGACCAAGTGGAACTATATAGGCCCCAAACATACCTTAGAAGACCAAGTGTGACCATATAGGCCTCAAACATACCTTAGAAGACCAAGTGTGACCATAGGCCCCAAACATACATTAGAAGACCAAGTGGAACTATATAGGCCCCAAACATACCTTAGAAGACCAAGTGTGACCATATAGGCCTCAAACATACCTTAGAAGACCAAGTGTGACCATAGGCCCCAAACATACATTAGAAGACCAAGTGGAACTATATAGGCCCCAAACATACCTTAGAAGACCAAGTGGAACCATATAGGCCTCAAACATACCTTAGAAGACCAAGTGGAACCATATAGGCCTCAAACATACCTTAGAAGACCAAGTGTGACCATAGGCCCCAAACATACCTTAGAAGACCAAGTGGAACTATATAGGCCCCAAACATACCTTAGAAGACCAAGTGTGACCATATAGGCCTCAAACATACCTTAGAAGACCAAGTGTGACCATAGGCCCCAAACATACATTAGAAGACCAAGTGGAACTATATAGGCCCCAAACATACCTTAGAAGACCAAGTGTGACCATAGGCCCCAAACATACCTTAGAAGACCAATCAGCACTGTATAGGCCCAAACCAGTGGATATTGGGATTCAAGAAAACAACAACATTTAACTTCTGTTTAGACAACACAATAATCAATGTCAAACAAACACGTTGAATTAGCATATGGATAACCATATGAGCAGTAACGCCACGCCAAGGCTTCAACAATTGTTACTGACCATTCACACACCTTTCATAGCTCCTTCAATATGCACACCCACACACCATTCATACTTTACTTACCACTAGTTATTTTTGGTAGTGAGGTGGTGCCATTTCTGAGAACTTTACGTTCGTACCCTTGAAGGTGCCTCCAATTCCTTCAAACCAATGCATTCAACCGCTACAGGGCCATGGTGCTTTTTAAATACCTTTTTATCCTCTTCAATGTGGAGAAGCATCTTTCAGGTTCTTTAGTAGTCTTCGGTGTTGTAAGCAGGATTCCTTATAGCTTCACTCACTCTGTTAAATTATGTAGATTAAATTGATGCTAAAGTTGCTGCAGAGCAACAGCACTTGTACAGACATGGAATTCTTGCTTCCCCTACACAAGTGACAGCTACCCTTGGAAGTGCCTCCAATTCCTTCAAACCACGCCAAGGCTTGTTACTGACCATGCACACACCTTTCATAGCTCCTTCCATATGCACACCCACACACCGTTCATACTTTACTTACCACTAGTTATGTTTGGTAGTGTGAGGTGGTGCTGCTTAACAAAGTTTATCTTTGCACGCCCTGGGGGTATGCATTCTTCTTTGCTTCAATCACTTGTATTTAAATTTTGCACGGCGATCTTTCAAAGAACAAAACTTCTCAATGTTTTTTTCATTGAAGTCTGGGATCTCGGAAATCAGTTGCTTTTCCATTGAGAGCATCGCCAATGCATTAAACCGCTCCAGGGACATGGTGCTTCTTAAAAAGGTTTATCCTCTTCAATGTGGAGAAGCATCTTTCTGATTCTGCAGTGGTCATCGGTGTTGTAATCAGGATTCTTAATAATTTCACTGTCTCTGTGAAATCATTCTGCAGATTAAATTGATGTAAAAGTTTGTGCAGAGCAACAGCACTTGTACAAGTATGAAAATCTGTCTTCCCATACAGAAGTGACAGCTCAGTGCGTAATTGTTCCTTCTTCAGTATTGGATATGCTTGCACAGTGTCTTCCAGAGCTTGGGTTGGAAAGCAAGTGTCATGGGTTTTATACAAGTCACTTTGAACAAGTTTGGCACTGACTAGGTGATTTGAAAATGAAAAACGTTCTTTTGCATGAACCACCACTATGTCACATACCTCTCTTGAAAGTTGTCTCAAGGTTGAGATCTCCGCACTCCGTCTGTTGACTGTTACATCGCTCGGCAAACTTGCTTCTATCTCTTCAACAGAATTACGGATTTTCTGGATGCTGGCGACAAAGTCTTCTGTGACTTTTTTGATATAAACAGTATCCGTGTCTCGCTTCTGAAGCTGACTATAGAGGATGTCTACATGTGGCATTATTAAATGAAATAATTTAAGGAAGTAAAGGAACTCCCTGTCTTCCAGCATTCCAATGAAACCTGCGGCTTCCCGTATAGATGTTGGATCAAAGTTTAGACATGCTTCAATTGTCTGGAAACACTCAAGTAGCGCATCTCTGTTCTCGTAGATCACGTTCACGGTCCTAACGTTGAAGTTCCATCGTGTCGGTGCACCTCTTGGAAGTCTTCTACCAACTACCTCATCCAGAACTCCAGTCCTTTTTGGAGAGCGTGAAAAAAAAGATGGTATGCCACCTATGTTGGAAAAAAAAACTCGAACTCTTCCAATCCTTGAAACTGCTTTCTCCATTATTAGGTTCAGTTGGTGAGCATAGCAATGGACGTAGTGTGCGTTCGGGTACACGTCTTTTATTTTTCTTTGAACTCCTTCTTGATCTCCACACATCACACTGGCACCATCGTAGCTTTGAGCTATGAGTTTCTTCTTGTCTTCTGGCTCTGGGAGAACAGTATTCAGTGTTTCCAGCACAACAGCAGCAATCGAGTCTGCATCCGTTGATTTCATTTCCGTGAAGCCATCAAATCTTTCCACCACTTGATGCTTCTTGTCAATGTAGCGATAGACTACAACGCACTGTGTCCTAGCGGAAATATCGGTTGTTTCAACTGCTTGGATTGCCACAAACTCTCTCTTGGTGAATCACTTCCTTAATAACTTCATGCATGCAGTCCAGTAGCTCATTCTGCACGTTTTTGGACGTGCCCTTAAACACAGTTGCAGTCTTCAAATGCTGTTCCATTGCACTATCGATACTGCCAACCAAATCCACCAGGCCTCGAAACACTCCTGGATTTAGCGATGTTTCACTCTCGTCGTGTCCTCTTAATGCCAGTTCAAAAGCGCCACAAAAGGGGACACAATCAATTATCTTGGAAAGGATGTACCTGTTCTTAGCCACTTCTTGGTTGTGTTTTTGAATACTGACTTGGTATCCTTGGTCCAGTTGAACTGCAATGTTCGCCTGTCCAAGCATCTCAAACTTGATCCTGTTATCCAAGTGAGCTTTAGAACTTTTGTGTTTCGCCAATTTATCAGCTAGATGTTTTACGTCAGTCACTCCAGTTTTAGTCCAAGCAGCGTCACCACCAAATAGGATGCATGGGAAACAATATAAGGCCTTCCTAGAAACGCTTCCACAAAGCCAGTCGTTCTTCTTGTACCATTCAGTATTGAAAGTACCGATATATTGCTTCCCTCTATCTCTTGCGATTAGCTGCAGATTTATCTCTGGTTGGTCAGGTCCTAACCGTTTTACTTCCACCTTCTCCTCATAGGTTAGGGTGCCGAAAGGCTTCACAAGTAGAGAGTCAATAGTATTCATTTCTGATACCAATAGAAGAAAGAGATCACGGTATATTAATTTATATTATGTCACAAAATTACTTTAAAATAACAGTGTGTTGAATTCATTGGTATACATTACAGATTGCAAACCCTCATGTGACAAGAGTACATCAATATCAAATTTGCACCTATACGCATGGACAGAAAATTAAAAGCAATGATACTCACCAACAGTTGACTCTCCAACAGTGGTGCGCACCAAACAGAATTGTATGAAAACTCACACAAACACATAGCAAACTACATTTACATTCTTATTTAATGTTTAACAACATATAAGCATAAAAAACAAAACAAATTGGGACCATATAGGCCCCAACCGCACCTTAAAAACCCTAAATAACAAATTGGGACCATATAGGCCCCAACCGCACCTTAAAAACCTTAAATAACAAATTGGGACCATATAGGCCCTAACCGCACCTTAAAAACCCTAAATAACAAATTGGGACCATATAGGCCCCAACCGCACCTTAAAAACCTTAAATAACAAATTGGGACCATATAGGCCCCAACCGCACCTTAAAAACCCTAAATAACAAATTGGGACCATATAGGCCCCAACCGCACCTTAAAAACCCTAAATAACAAATTGGGACCATGTAGGCCCCAACCGCACCTTAAAAACCCTAAATAACAAATTGGGACCATATAGGCCCCAACCACACCTTAAAAACCTTAAATAACAAATTGGGACCATATAGGCCCAAATTGTACAAAAAAAATAAAAAAAATATATATATATATATATATCTCAATTGATATCAATATATCTCAATAAATAAATATATATATATATATATATATATATATAAATAAATAATCAATATATAAATCAATCAATATATAAATATATATATACTAGCGACTTGCACGTCAAAAATGACGGCAATAAAAACTGAAGCCTGGCAATGCTGTTTGCCACACAATGTAAGCCTCTCCCCCTCTACTTTACTGGCCTTGTGATGAGCGCCTTTGGCGCTCATCACAGGCCTTGCAATGAGCCCCTTTGGAGCTCATTGCGAGTCTCTCCCTCTGTCTACTTCCTCCCTCGTGTCTTATTTCCCCCCTCCTCTCCCTCCCTTGTGTCTCCTTCCACCTCGTCTACCTCCTTTGTATCTCCTGCCCCCCTGTGTTTTTACCTCCCTCTCCCTCCCGTGTCTCTAAACCCCTCCCCTGTGTCTCTTTCCCCCTTCTCCCTCCTATGCATCTCTCCCCCCCCCTGTGTCTCCCCCAACCCTCCCCTGTGTCTCCCCCAACCCTCCCCTGTGTCTGTTCCCCCCTGGCCTGTGTCTCTTTCCCCCTCAGCCCTGTGTCTGTTACGGCCTTCCTCGTGTCTCCGTTTCCCTCCCTTGTGTATCTTCCCCCCTGCACTCTCTCCCCTGTGTCTCTTCCCCCTCCTCTCACTCCCCTGTGTCTCTTCCCCCTCCTCTTTCTGTGCCTCTTCCTCCCTGTCTCTTCCCCCTCACCCTCTGTGTCTCTCCCCACTCTGTGTCTTCCACCCTCTCCCTCTGTGCCTCTTCCCCCGCCTCTCTCTGTGTGTCTCGCCACTGTGTCTCTTCACCCCTTCCTTTGTTCCCCCCCCTCTGTGCCGCTTTCCCCCTCTCTCTGTACCTCTTCCCCCCCTTCCCTGTGTCTCTTCCTCCCTCACCCTCTGTATCTCTCCCCCCTGTGTCTTTTCCCCCTCTCCCTCTGTGCCTCTTCCCCCTCTCCCTCTGTGCCTGTTCCCCCCTGGCCTGTGTCTCTTTCCCCCTTCCCCCTGTGTCTGTTCCCCGCCCCCCCCCCCCCCCATTTCCCTCCCATGTGTATCTTCCCCCTGTTCTCCCTCCCGTGTGTCTTTTCCCCCTCCTCTACCTCCCCTGTGTCTCTTTCCCACCTATCCCTCTGTGTCTCGCCCCCCTCCCTCTGTGTCTCTTCCCCACTCTCCCTCCGTGCCGTGCCTCTCCCCCCCCTCTTCCCCACTCTCCCTCTTCCCCACTCTCCCTCTGTGACTCTCCCCCCACTCTCCCCCCCCCTCTTCCACACTCCCCCCCCCTCTTCCCCACTCTCCCTCTGTGACTCTCCTTCCCCCTCTTCCCCACTCTCCCTCCCCTCTTCCCCACTCTCCCTCTGTGCCTCTACCCCCCCCCTCTTCCCCACTCTCCCTCTTCCCCACTCTCCCTCTGTGACTCTCCCCCCCCTCTTCCCCACTCTCCCTCCCCTCTTCCCCACTCTCCCTCCCCTCTTCCTCACTCTCCCTCTGTGACTCTCCCCCCCCTCTTCCCCACTCTCCCTCTGTGCCCCTTCAACCCCCCCCCCTCTTCCCCCCTCTTTTACCTGCTCTCGGGCCGCGCTGCGCGCAAGCGCGGCTTGCGCCGCGGTCTACACATGCGCAGCTCGCGCCGCGCTCTGCGCAAGCACGGCTCGGACGCAGAGCGCGGCTCGCGCCGCGCTCTGCGCATGCGCGGCTCGCGCCGCGCTCTGCGCATGCGCGGCTCGCGCCGCGCTCTGCGCATGCGCGACTCGCGCCGCGCTCTGCGCATGCGCGGCTCGGGCGCAGAGCGTGGCTTGAGCCGCGCTCTGCGCATGCGCGGCTCGCGCTCTGCGCATGCGCGGCTCGCGCCGCGCTCTGCGCAATGCGAAGCACTTTATAATTGTCGAACTGCGATTCGTCTGAAGCGTGACGACGAATCGCAGTTAGACAATTATAATATGTGATTATATATATATATATATATATATATATATATCAAACAATAATCAATATATAAATCAATCAATATATAAATATATATATATATATATATCAATCAATATATCTATATATATATATCAATATATATAAATATATATATATATATATATATATATATAAATATATATAAATATATATATATATATATATATATATAAATATAAATATATATATATCACATATATAGTTGTGAGCGTACGGGTCGTTGCTCACGCTTGCGGGCTCGCGCAGCGAGCCCACAAGAACTGCGTCCCTTGCGAAGCGAGGGACGCAGTTCCCCGCAAATGCGGGTCCTCGCGAAGCGAGGGCCCGCATTTGCGGTGATGGAGCATCCCAACGTCCCCGCAAATGCGGATCCTCGCGAAGCAAGGTTCCGCATTTGCGGAGGTGCAGACTCAACGTCGGCTGTGTTAACACACACACATACACACACACGACTTTTTAACAAAATAAACCCAAACTTCCAGCCAACAAAAACCCAACAACGTCCCCGCAAATGCGGATCCTCGCGAAGCGAGGGTCTGCATTTGCGGTGGTGGGAGCATCCCAACATCGGTTGTGTTAACACACACATACAACTTCATAACAAAAAAAAACTTAAAGTCGCCTCACACGCGCTTACACCCAGACACACAGACGCAAGACTTAACAAAAAAACAGTAAAAAAGGCCCCTCACACGCTCTTAACACACATACGCACGACTTAGAAACAAATACACTGCGTCGTACACGTAAAAGCTAACTGCGTATATCGCAAAAAATACGGCAACATCGCAACAAAATACGGCCGCATCGGAAAAAAATACGGCCGCGAAAGACCCATTCCAACTGCCGCGCATCACACACATCACAAACACAAGAAATAAACACAACAAACACATAAAAAGCTTACTTACAGCACGGGGGGGGCATCCGGCACCTCCAAAAGTTAATTTACACGTCCATTTAAGTCCAAAACAAAGAGTTTAAACGGCCGAAAATCGGCTAAGCGAGAGAAAAAATGGCCGCCGAACAAAACGAAAACGAGGCTCCAGACGTAACTACACTACACTTACTCGCAATAATGAAACACATACTATGCGGAACGTATCACAATCATATTAAACACCATTTTAACCACTACTACGCACAAAATGGCGGATGGAACGCAAATTGTAAGCTGGAACGCAAATAGCGCATGCGTATTGCGTTCTAACAGTCTAACTTTCCAGAATGTTCTACAAGTTTATAAATACTGCCTATTTGACAGAGAAAAATACATTTCTCCTCAGGTGATGAACAGAGTGACTTCAGAGATAACTGCTGCTAAAACTTGAGAAGACAATTCTTTCCTAATTTAATACTTTACATTGTGCAAATTACAACTGAGAGGTAAGCTATAATATATTACATTTTATTATCAAGACAGGACATCAAAAAAAATAAATAAATAAGAAAAAGAGGTTTATGTATAGTGACATGTGACGCACATTTATGTGTATAATGTATAGTGACATGTGACACGCACATATATGTGTATAATGTATACTGACATGTCACACGCACATATATGTGTATAATGTATAGTGACATGTGACACGCACATTTATGTGTATTGCCCCTGCAACAAAATTATCTTAAAACAAACTAATTAAACAACTACATTTAAATTACATTACAAAAAAATAAGTTGGGACTATTAAAATATGAGTCATGTATACAGATATGTCACACGCACACAAAATAATTACTTTCAACTATGGAAATGTGCTTCATGTATGTGACATATGTGTATAGCCACCACCGAAAAATAATGTTAATTGAAAATAATCACAGAACTATATTTAAATGACATTAATTTACTGCAATTCAATATATCACCTAAAGCTCAATCTTTCTACTTTTTTTAATATTCAAACAGACTCTGCATCAACAGTGTCACTCAACAATTTGCACCATGCATTGTGAAGCACAATTCCTTTTAAAGAACACCAACAAAGAAGAAGAGGTAAGATACAACAAGACATTATATGCTGAAAAGGCCATGCTTTGCTAAATAAAAAATAATAATTATATAATTCACTATTTCACTTTATTTTTCAAACAGACACTACAAGAAGACCGGTGGATTAAGATTGGCAGGAGGGGACCCTCTGTCTTTCCACACTTCAATCAAGGTAAAGTATTGAGTATAAAAAAGAACCGAACCATGAGCCTCATTCAATTGCGAGTTGGCCAATTGAATAGGGCTCTATATAAGCACATAACAGATTTTTTAGACAGACATTTTTAGTTACTGAACTTCTAACCACAATCAAGGTCTTCACTAACTCAAAACTTATGTCAAAAAATATGTTATGTGCTTATATAGAGCCCTATTCAATTGGTCAAAACGCAATTGATTCAGGACCTAAATATGTTTAATGGCCGAGGGCCTCATTCTAATGTGATTTGCCCATTTCAATAGGGCTCTATATAAGCACAGAGCATATTTTTTTACAGAAGTTTTTAGTTAGTGAAGACCTTGCTTTTGGATACAAGTTCACGAACTAAAAACTTCTGTAAAAAAAGATGCTCTGTGCTCATATTGAGTCCAATTCCATTGCGAAAAACAAAATTCAATGAGGCCCCGACAATATAACAAATGCAGCAACCAAAGGCCCTCATTCAATTGATATTTTGGACAATTCAATAGGGCTCGAAATAAGCACATTTAGAACCCTATTGAATTGGCCAAACTGCAATTGAATGAGGGCCAAAGTATGCAAAATATGGTACACACAAAACAGGATTGTAACAAACACATAGCAAACTAAATTCATAGGCCCTTATTCAATTGCAATTTTGCCAATTGAATAGGGGTCTAAATAAGAACATAACATATTTTTTTAAAGAAGTTTTTAGTTAGTAAACATCTATCCAAAAGCAAGGTTTTCACTAACTAAAAACTTATTTAAAAAAATATATGTTATGTGCTTATTTAGAGCCCTATTCAATTGGCCAAATCGCAATTGAATGAGGGCCATATTCTTTTTCAATGTTTAACAACCTATAACCATTAGAAAAAACACTACATAAGTATAACAAAAGTGGTGCCCATCAAACAGGATTGTACGAAAACTCACACAAACACATAGCAAACTACATTTAAATTCTTATTTAATGTTTAACAACCTATAAGCCTTAGAAAGAAGCCTAAATAAGCATACCAACATTGGTGCGCACCAAACAGGATTGTATGAAACCTCACACAAACACATAGCAAACTACATTTAGATTCTTATTTAATGTTTAGCAACCTATAAGCCTTAGAAAGAAGCCTAAATAAGCATACCAACAGTGGTGCGCACCAAACAGGATTGTATGAAAACTCACACAAACACATAGCAAACTACATTTAGATTCTTATTTAATGTTTAACAACCTATAAGCCTTAGAAAGAAGCCTAAATAAGCATACCAACATTGGTGCGCACCAAACAGGATTGTACGAAAACTCACACAAACACATAGAAAACTACATTTACATTCTTATTTAATGTTTAACAACCTATAAGCCTTAGAAAGAAGCCTAAATAAGCATACCAACAGTGGTGCGCACCAAACAGGATTGTATGAAAACTCACACAAACACATAGCAAACTACATTTACATTCTTATTTAATGTTTAACAACATATAAGCATAAAAAACCCCATAAATAAGCATACCAACAGTGGTGCGCACCAAACTGGATTGTATGAAAACTCACACAAACACATAGCAAACTACATTTACATTCTTATTTAATGTTTAACAACATATAAGCTTTAAAAAAAACCATAAATAAGCATACCAACAGTGGTGCGCACCAAACACGATTGTATGAAAACTCACACAAACACATAGCAAACTACATTTAGATTCTTATTTAATGTTTAACAACCTATAAGCCTTACAAAAAAGCCTAAATAAGCATAACTAAATTGGTGCGCACCAAACAGGATTGTACGAAAACTCACACAAACACATACCAAACTACATATATATTCTTATTTAATGTTTAACAATCTATAAGCCTTAGAAAAAAGCCTAAATAAGGATACCAAAAGTGGTGGGCACCAAACAGGATTGTAGAAAAACGCAGAAATAATGTCATTTTTTAGTTAATACAAATACATTCAAATAAAATAACATTTTCATTTTTATTTTATAACAGATACTGCGTCAAGAACATCGGACCAGGAGTTTCAACTGAGGACCAGACCAGTGGACGAGGACTTTCAACAGAGGACTACACCATCGGACGAGGACTTTCAACAGAGGACCAGACGATTGGACGAGGACTTTCAACACAGGACCAGACCATCAGACGAAGGCTTTCAACACAGGACCAACAAAGATTCTGCTTCAAATCAAACTTCAACTAAGATACAGTATAACAAGTAAAAAAAGAGAAAAATTAATTAATATTCTTCTTTAATGTTTAACCACCTATAAGCCTTAGAAAAAAGCCTACCAAAATTGCGGCGCACCAAAAAGGATTGTAGAATAACACAGAAATAATGGCATTTTTTCATTAATACAAAGACATTCAAATAACATAACATTTTCATTTTTATTTTATAACAGATACTGCGTCAAGAACATCGGAACAGGAGTTTGAACTGAGGACTACACCATCGGACGAGGACTTTCAACACAGGACTAGACCATCGGACGAAGGCTTTCAACACAGGACCAACAAAGAATTTTGCTTGAAATCAAACTTCAACCAAGGTACAGTATAACAAGTAAAAAAAGAGAAAAAAAAAAAAATAAAGATCTTAGCTTTGCATCGATGTCAACAGAAAATAAAATTTAAAATAAACCACCGGTAACTATAACTGTTGAGAAAATATAACTAACACCTTTTTCATCTATCTCTTATTTGTCTTTTAGGGCCAATAATCTTTAACAGTAAATACAAACTTAAAAAAAAAATTTGCATAGTCCAAAAAAGTCTAAAAACACAGAATCTATACAATTTGTCATTGTAACATTCCAGTCCTAAACTCTAATTTAATTGCCATTTGACAAATTGAATAGTGCTGTAAATAAGGACATAACATCTTTTTGAAAATACCTTTTTAGTTACTGAAACACTTGCTTTTGGATATATGTTTAATAAATAAAAACTTCTTTAAATAATTATCTGATGGCCTTATTTAGACTTCTATTCAATTGACCACATTGAAATTGATTAAGTATAAAATGTAAACACACTGTTGATAACAATTTGTCATGAAAAACAACTTAACATCTCAAAATAAACTAATGATACATTATTTTATTTTTACAGATTAACATGGCTGATAACGAGAGTAAACAAGAAAAGAAAAGACGCCAAGCTAGAGAACGACGACAGAGAGCAGACAGCCAGCAGACACCGAAGAAGGAAATTCGACGAGAAAAAGAACGCAAAAGAATTGCAAGCAAAAGATTGTCACTTGCAGAAATTAAAGATATGTCAAAAAAAGCAACAAAGAAAATAAAGCATTTACAACCTGTTGCTCAAACATCAGATGACATTTTACCAGAAAAAATACAACAGATACCAAAAAAAGCAACAAAAAAAACAAAGCATTTAGAACCGTTTCATGAAACATTACATGACATTTTACCTCAAACAATACAACATATACCAAGAAAAGCAACGAAAAAAACAAAGCATTTAGAACCTGTTGTTGAAACATTATATGACATTTCACCTGATGAATATGAAAGTCAAAATCCTATATGCTTTGCAAATTGTCCTCTACTCAAGTCTTTAGCAGTAGAGGTTCATAGTTGTGGGGACATGACTACTCAATGTCAGTTTTGTGAGGCTTATTATTTTAAACAGGAGAGACCCAGAGATGGCCAATTTATTAGTTGCTGTCAAAAAGGCAAGTTCAAACTTCCAGAAAGGAAACAATTTCCTCTCTATTTACAAAACATTATGACTGAACCTACTTTTCCAAACTACAAAAAATTTAAGACAAACATAAGATCCTACAATAGTGCCATATCCTTTGCATCCATGGGGGCAACATTAGCTGCTAATGTACCAGGACATGGTCCTTACTGTTTTAAAGTCCAAGGACAAATTTATCATCGCACTTCCCATTTACATCCAGAGGAAGGAAATCAAAGAAAATTCGCTCAACTATATGTCCTAGATACAATGGAAGCTGTTGACCAACGTATGCAGATGGAAGAAAATAAAAAATGCTTACCCAGTGTTTTCATAGAGCTAAATAACATTATGGACAACAATCCCTACAGTAAAGCTTATAAAAAATTGGCAGAAGTAGAAAATGAACAACAACTTCATGCACAAAGACATCAATTACCAATGCCGAAGGTTAATATGGTGCTTAAAAGAGACAGACATACTGATAAACGTCGTTATAACTTGCCAACATCAAATGAGGTTGCAATGGTGTTTCAGAATGATGAAGGAGAACCACCATTTCAAAGAGACATTCGAATATATCCTAGAAATGAGGAGCAACCGTTTATTAATATGAGTATCTTAAGTCCAAATTTAGATCCAATGACATATCCCATCTTTTTCCCACACGGAGAAGCAGGTTGGCAACCAAAATTAACTCTTCCCAGTTACCCAAATGCTAAAGCCAGAATCCGAAATAATGTTTCTATGCTTGAATTTAAAGTAGCTCAAATTGCCATTCGCAATGTATTTAATCCAATTTTATGTGGTGGGAAACTAACACAACAATGGATTATTGATTCATATTTGCAAGTTGAGGCAAATAATTTAAACTTTATCAAATATCAACAAGATAAACTCTGTGTAGAACAATATTCTGGATTAATGGACTATGTTGCTGACGTGGCTACAAGCAGAGACATGACAGCTGGCAAAGCCATCATTTTACCATCTTCCTTTCAAGGATCTCCTCGGAATATGAGAGAAAGATACAATGATGCTATGGCTATTGTCACTAAATTTGGCAAACCCGATTTATTTGTGACATTTACATGTAATCCACAATGGCCAGAAATTACACTAAATCTACTTCTTGGACAAAGTGCTTCAGATCGACCAGATTTAGTAGCCAGAGTTTTTAAGATTAAATTAAATGAATTAATACGTGACTTCACTATAAATCAGTTATTTGGCAAATGTCTTGCTTATGTATATACCATTGAATTTCAAAAAAGAGGCCTTCCACATGCACATCTTCTAATAATACTTCAAGAAAAAGATAAATTAGATACATTGGACAAAGTGGATGCAGTCATTGTTGCTGAACTACCAGATCCAGAACTATATGTTAGACTATATGAGATTGTTACTCATCGCATGATTCATGGACCCTGTGGTGACCTTAATCCACAATCACCATGTATGGAAAATAATAAATGTTCCAAAGAATTTCCAAAAGATTATAGAGACAAAACCTATGCCAATTGTGATGGATATCCACTTTATAAAAGAAGAGAAGGAAATAGTGCCATTATTCGTGGAAAAAAAGTGGACAATAGATATGTAGTACCCTACAATCCACATTTACTCATGAAGTACAACGCCCACATCAACGTAGAAGCCTGCACTTCCATCAAATCCATTAAATATGTCTACAAATATATTTACAAAGGTTACGATGCAGCTACTGTAGTCGTCAAAAGTGCAGACAACCCTGAAAGTAGTGAGTTAGTACATGATGAACTTGCATCTCATGTAGATGCTCGCTATGTCAGTGCGCCAGAAGCTATGTGGCGGCTTTTAAAATTTGAAATGCATGATAGATCACATGCAGTATATAGGTTAGCAGTACATTTGCCACAACGACATTTAGTCTATTTCCATGCTGGAAATGAAATGAATGCATTGGCCCAAAGTGAAGATCGTCACACTACACTAACTGCATGGTTTGCATTAAATTCCACTGATGCTGAAGCAACACAATACTTATATATTGAAATTCAATATCACTATGTTTTTGTGAATGGATTATGGAGACCAAGAAAAAACAGAGGCAATAAAATTATTCCAAGAATTTACACAGTCAGTCCAAGAGATGTTGAACGTTTTTGCTTACGGATATTACTTTTAAATGTTCCAGGAGCACAAAGTTTTGAACAATTAAGAACTGTTAATGACATTGTATATGAATCCTTCCATTTAGCTGCAAGACATAGAAACTTACTCGCTGATGATACAGAGTGGGAAAGTGTTTAGAAGAAGCAGCACAATTTCAAATGCCACGACAGATGAGAGAACAATTTGCTTTTATTTGTATCTTCTCAAATGCTCCAAATGCATTAGCTTTGTGGGAGACTTTTAAAAGTAATATGGCTGAAGACTTTATGCGACGATACAATGAACCCATTGCACACTTAAAAGCGTTAACTCATGGATTAAGTTGTGCAAGTTTTAATTTGCCTGATCCAGGTCTTATAGATGACATTAACTTTGAAGACTATGACATTCAACTACAAGCAGAAAGAACAGAAGAAAGACTTGCAACTTTAAATACACTACAATTGCAAGCATTTCATGCCATTAAAAATGCTATAGATGATGACATGGTGACAGAGCGTTATTTCTATCTTGATGGACCTGGCGGATCGGGAAAAACCTATTTGTACAATTTATTAATGAGTTCAGTACGAGCACAAGGAAAAATAGCAATGGCGTTTGCCACTACTGGAATTGCTGCACTTTTATTAGAAGGTGGAAGAACTGTTCATAGTGGATTTAAACTGCCAGTGCCTATTTTAGAAAATTCTGTGTCAGATATTCGCATGACATCCTTACAAGCAAAGAAATTGAAGAAATGTAAATTAATTATAATAGATGAGGCCACAATGATGTCATGCTATGCCCTCCAATGTATTGACCGTTTGCTTCGTGAAATCATGGATAATATTTTTCCATTTGGTGGAAAGGTAATGTTGTTGGGTGGCGATTTTAGACAAACATTACCTGTCGTTGTACATGGAAATCGAACTGACATTATCGAAACATGTATAAAGTCAAGTACAGTATGGAAACATTTTACCCATCTTCAACTGCAACAAAATATGAGATCAGAAGGCCAAACTGATTTCAATGATTGGCTTATTAAAATTGGAGAAGGCAGAACAGAAAAAATACTACATTTACCTGACGACACTGTAGAGATCCCACTTCATATGATTTGTCAACAAGATATTATATCGGCTATATTTGAAGGGAGCATAAATAACGAAGAATATTCCAAGCTTGCCAACCAAGTTATACTGACGTGTAAAAATAAAGATGCATTAATACTCAATAATGAAATCTTAAAAAAAATTAATGCACCACAAAGAAATTATCACAGTGCTGATTCTGTACTTGCTGATGACAATGAAAGTCAGGCAAACTTTTCGACTGAATTCATAAACTCTTTAACTCCTTCTGGAATGCCACCACATATTTTGCAGCTAAAGAAAGGTGCAATTATCATGTTACTGCAAAATATGAACCCCAAAAAAGGCCTATGCAATGGCACAAGATTAATTGTTCAACAATTAAAGGACCATTTTATAGATGCTGAAATTTTAACTGGGACCCATAAAGGAGAGAGAGTTTTCATACCAAGAATAGATTTAGCACCAAGTGAAAGTAGTCTCCCTTTTATACTTCAAAGAAGACAATTTCCCATTATTATGGCATTTGCCATGACCAATAATAAATCACAAGGTCAAACTTTCAAATCTGTGGGTATTTTCTTGGAAGAACCAGTTTTTGCACATGGTCAATTGTACGTTGCGTTGTCACGGTGCAAAAATCCACAGGCTATTAAAGTTTACATTGAAAACAATGAAAGTCAAGGTGATTTATTAGAAGATGGACGTATTTTTACTAAAAACATTGTCTACTATGAAGTACTATAACTTTGCAGGATACAAATTAAAGATGCCAAAATTTTTTTAAAGCATTCCAAAATACATAACAATTGGTTGTTTAATTCAGTCATAATTAATGGAAGTACTGTTTATGAATGATTCGCCTCACAAAATACTTGCCTTGCATTGTTAGTAAAAATTATGTTAAAATGTTAAGTCACTATGTTAATGTTTCTAATGTTACAAGTTTAAAAAATAGAGTTTCAAGTTATTTCATTCAACAGATTACAAAGTGGATGTTAAGAGGTCAAGCACCTTTTAAGTCACAATGTAAATATTGTCTGTTATCTTAAGATTACTACCTACATTAATGTTTATCGTCAGTTTATGTGCTCAGTAATGAATTACTTTAATTACGTACGTTTTAAGGAGAGTTTTACTGTATGCCTTCCTCTACATTCAATGTATATTCAAGTTAACAATTATTGTGATAGAAATTGCATTTTAATAATGATTAATTTAAAGGTCAATTGTTTTTACATTCAAATGTTAATACTTTTAATAAAAAATTAGGTTACAAAATGTATTCACTATGTTCCTGTTTATAATGTTCAAAATTATACCAATGTTTTGTCAACTTCTAAACTTACATAAAAAATAAAGTTCAAGTTTAAAAATATATACTTTGAAGGTTATTGCTTACATATATTTTAAACTTCATGTTAAAATTCGCGACGTTTCAAAAAGGCTTTTTACTTTTTGCTTTCCTATTCATTCAATGTATATTAAAGTTAACAATTCTTCAGATACAAATTACATTTAAAAAAACCATTACATCAACATTTTACAAAAATACACATTCATATTAAAATACTTACAAGTGACAAAAATATATGTTAATAACTAAACAACTTGACAAACATATACATCACATTGCCGTCATTTTTTGACGGGCAAGTCGCTAGTATATATATATATATATCACACACATAAAAAATACACATAAATATACATAAACATATACATAAAACAATATATATTAATTGATATTTATTATTTGATTAATTGATGTACTTTATTACTTATTGTATTATATTGTTCATGTATTTCTATTACACATTATTTTTTATACATATTACAGTGCTATTTTTTGGCTATGCATGTTACAGGATATTATCCTGTAACATGTATATGACATAAAATAGCCCTGTAATATGTATAATACATACAGGGTCAAACAAGTTCACACTAACCTTTTTTTCCCTTACAGACTTCCATACCTGCTTGCTGATTTGCTAATTTTTTTAAGACTCTCATTGGTTGAAATCGATGTCAATCAAAAATTTCAGCCAATCAGAGTCCTTCAAAAATTAGTATATAAAGCAGAACGTGGGAAAAAATCAATTAATCGCTGGTGGGGCTCCTTGTAGGAGGAGCTCTGTTAGTTTGTTGTTTTTTTTTTTTTAGAGCGTCGGGTTTTTCTTGGTGGAGGCCTCTTTCAATGGGCCAGAATGGATGGATGGACAATGGCTTCAATCAAGATTGGATTATTTTTGGACAATGGCTTCAATCAAGATTGGATTATTTATTTGACCAGTGGCTTCAATCAACATTGGATTATTTATTTGACCAGTGGCTTCAATCAACATTGGATTATTTATTTGACCAGTGGCTTCAATCAACATTGGATTATTTGACATGGGCTTCAATCAACATTGGATTTTATGACATGGGCTTCAATCAACATTGGATTATTTTTATGACTATCCAGGTCATAGAGGACAGAAGGCCAACGCTGGAGGGGTCAATTTGACAGGTAAGTATGTGCTGTTTATTTTATTTTTATTATTGTTTGTTTAAAGCTGTTTACTTTATTTGTAGAATTGTAATAATGTTTTTACTGTATTGTTTTTCCCTTACCTTATTTTTATTTTATCTTTAAAAGTGACAGGCACATGCCTGTTACTTCTAAAAATGGAATAAAAATAGGGGGGGGGGGTGCTAGGTACTGGTAGGTAGTTGGATCAGGGTGGGGTCGATCACGCTCAGGCGCCCATCGGTCGGTCAGTGGCCGCGTAGGCCACGATCAGGGGTGGCACAGGCCTCATGGGGGTGAACATCCACCCCCATGTGGCCTGTGCAACCCCGCTCACTGCCCGAATACCCTGATCACCGTGATCGGGGTAATCGGGCGGTGGTATAGCATAGGCCACATCGGGGTGGTGGTGATCGGGCCTCGGGGGTGGCACAGGGCAGCGACATGGAGGTGATCAGGGGTGGCACAGGCCTCATCAAGGGGGTGATCCGATCAACCCCATGTGGGCCTGTGCCACCCCCCCCCCCCCGCTCACCACCCGACTATCCCGATCCCGTGATCGGGGTAATCAGGCGGTGGCATCGCATAGGGCAGGCCTGATTGGGGGTGGCACAGGCCACATGGGGGTGATGGCTGGCGGTGGCACCAGGCATTGCAGGCCTAGGGTCGTCGGTGGTAGGTAAGTTGGTGGGTGGCTGGGTAGGTGGCAGGCCAGGCAGGCATAGTGGGGTAACTGGTCACCCCTACCTTTTATTAGGGGCTACTAGGGGTTTGGTTTGGCCAGGGGCAGGGCAGGTGCCAGGTAGACTTACTGTGTTAGGCAGGCAGCAGAGCAGATGTGAGTAGTTTCAGCCAGGGAGGTCTCTCAGTCTCAGCGTGACCAGGGTCAGGAAACAGAAAGGGGGAAGGGACAGGCAACTGGTGGTTTTATTCACTGTATCAGTCAATCAAAAAGTAAACTCGAGGCCCTATTAGCTGGCGGGCGCTCAGGGCTAACGGTCTGGGTGGGTTTACAATGTTCTCTTAGCAACTGTACAACCTTCCATCATTGATTGGTCAATGATGGAAGACTGTCAGTCATTAAATTGATACATTTATGACCGCCCATGCATATCGTCACTGTGATGGTGGGCGGCATGCATTAACGGTCAGGGGGCCAGGCCAGGACTCATTGAAGAGAAGAGTCTAAAGGTTAGTGTACTTTACTAGTGTAATATGATCACACAGGGTGCAGGGGGCTACAATAGATACACAGCAGCATTAGTTAATTTAGCGCAAGGGGTTATCTTAAAGTGACAATGTCCCTGGGAATAGTTTACTAACTTTACTTCATTTTATTACTGTATTAAGACTTGAATGATGATGTACACCTTATATTTAATTGTTTTTGGGTTATTACTAATACATTGTTGTGTTTTTTTATTGCAGGGTCACGAAAATATTTGGGGGGGGCGTTTGCCCTGACGCCCCAATGGACGGGCCGCCCCTGCTCAGCTATACTGCTGCCTTCTCACTGGAGTTAATTTACACAGTCTTTACATTTGGAAACCGCTTTCTCTGTGGTCAGCTTCCAGGCAAAAACAGTTTTACCTTTAAACCGCGCTCCTCTCCAATCTGTCTTGGCTCTGCTCTGTAGACCGACTCGGCTCTGCTCTGCAATCCGACTTGGCTTTGCTCTGCTCTGTAGTCCGCCTTGGCTCTGCTGTGCTCTGCTCTCCGACTTGGCTTTTAGCTGCTAACAGTAGCTCGCCAACAGGACCTCTTTCAGCAGATTTCAAACACTGCTTAGGCCCAAGACTAAGTGAGGACTCCACCCATCTCTCTGCTGTTGTCTTAAAGGCAATCCATAGCTGGGCTTCAATTAGCCTCTGATCACTGCCCTGAGTTATCTCTTTCTTTCTCCAGAGAAATCTTCCAGCCTCTTTAATTAAACCCACCTGTAGGGGCAATATTTGCTTCACTCTGTTACAATATATATATATATATATATATATATATATATATAAAAGAAGGCTGAGAAAGCCCCACCCACAGAAAGGGAGGGGAGAGAGTGCCCCTCTATTGTGGTCGGGTCCCTTTCTTACAAAGAGAGGAGACTGAATGAGGCCAGTGCAGCCACGAGGGGAAGCAGAAGTGTGGCCGGATGCTACCGAAAATCTGGCCAACTTAGAGGGAAATGGAAGGCTGGTTTATGACTAATGGAAAGCTAGAGGCTCGAAGCAAAGTGCCGATGCTTGCCAAAATATGGTGTGAGAGCTTGTGGAAGGCAGACAACCTTCCTTTGCTTAGTGAAAAAGGCCCAAAACGGTCGAGGAAATGCTTAGCGACTGCGATTTAGGACTGATGGATATCGGTCGGCTTGATGCAAAGTGATGGTTAAACCTGTGAAAGAATGCCATGTAAGGGTGAGAGGGGTGTGTGTGTGTGTGAAGGTTAAAAGGGGCGTGTCCTTGAACATGGTCAAGGACACTGATTGGCCAGAATGTTAGGGTGGAGCTTGCTAAGGCTGATGTGTAACTGTTATTTAGTAGATTTGGGCCGAATCTCACTGTGTGGGCGTGAAAGCCAAAAAGCGGTACCTTGGACATGGGCAAGGCAGGCTGCACAGTGGATTAGGGACAAATCTGAGACTTACCTTGCTTAGTGAATGTCCTTCTGAAACCATAATTTCCAGAGATGTTACCAGCTATTTTCTGGATATTATATTCGTAATTTTTTTTTTAAACTAATATATTTATCTTGCAAAAAACTTTTGTAATGTATAAAACATATTCTTTTTTATGAAAAAAAAATGGACTAAAGTGTTTTTTAAGAGTAATTTTAACTTGTCTGAATCCCTTTTTACTGACAGTTCAGTGGAACCTGCTTGTGCAGAGATGAGTTTTGCCAATTGCCAAAGTATTAATTGCTAATGGCATTTTTACGTTCTGTATGACTACAGTGAAGCAGCTTCTGGCTCAGAGAGATTGGCTTGTTCTCTGTGCGTTTTTTCAATATTTTTATTGTGTTAACATGACACAGTTACTGAATAATCAAGGTTGATAAAGGTATTTTAGTCCATCAAGTTCAATCTTTTTAGATTGTCTCCGATCCTTACAGGGTGTGGCTTAATTTGTAATTCATTGCTAATTGATCCAAACAGTGTAAGGACGGGTATAAGACAACTATGGGCTCTGTAGTGCATGAATAGTCACAGTCACTCATTCCCTCCATTCAGGGTTATATCTATACATTATTTACAAAGGAGGACAAATAACAACTTGAAGCTGATACGAGTCACTCTAACTACTGAACTCAGCAGCTCGTGTCTTCTATGGGCTTTCTTTTTCACTTGGTTGACTTGCCTGACAGTGCAGCTGTATGGCCAATCCTTTCTCCTCAATATTTATACAGTTTCTTGTAGGAAAGGTTAAAGGACATACAAGCCATAACTAGAAATGCCTAGAAATATGTACATTTCTTTTAATCAAATTTAAAAATATGATTTGAAGTCTCTGATGGTGAACAGCTGGTTTGGCGAGTTCCTTGTCCCTTTGACACGTCTGTTGCTGGACACTTTTACATTATTGTGGTGCACAGTTTCATTTCATGAAGACTTCTGTACAACTTTTAGTAATGAAACACTTTCAGCTTGACTGTACCACAATAGCACAAAATATATCCTGTAAAACCCCAGCATTAGGTCCCAAATAACACAAAACCAGTCCCTTAAATGGAAACGTTTTTGCTTACTCCTAAAATGGGCTGTAGGACAAAAAAAATCCCAGGACTCTTTCAATTACACCACCAAATTTGCCCAGAGAGATCTTCTAGGGTAATCATCTCTGGGAACCATCACTCAAACCAAATGGAACCGTGAAACGATTTGAGAAACAGATTTATATGTCATAATTTTGCTGGGATGCATTTAGATACTTTTCTTTCTAAAAAAATGAATGTATAAATAAAACATATCCCATTAATTTCTGTGCAAACTGCTTTTGGAACAAAGATACAACATTATTCTGTGTAACTATAATAAGGGTGTATCAATTGAGAACACCATGGAAAACCCTCCCTCTACTGACTGAACATCAATTACAAAAAATAAAATGTTCTGATTTGTTCCAAAAGCAGCTTTTACAGAGATGATAATACAATTTAAACACATTCTGATTTTTGATACAAAGTAAGAAGTGCAGTGTTTAAACAAGGTTCTTTGTCAAATATATGATAGCAAAACATTGATTGCAGTGTCGCTTTAAATGAAATGTCACAAAATAATCGATTGATTACTCTGGAAATCTTATCAATATTGAAACTTAATTTTTGAATTCATTATTTTAAATTCTCTATATAAAACCACAGAATGTGATCTTGGAGTATAGACAGACCATAATACAGAATAACTGTTTAAATTGTATCATTTTGTTAAGGATGCCTGGGAGCACTAAGGAGTCTGGTTATATCCGTTATTAAAGAGAACAAATACAATTGAATTACTTGTGATCAGTGATTTACAGTAACATCACTAAACATCTTAATGAATGGTTGTAATGTTTCATAATCCAGAACTACAGTGAAGTGAAAACAGGCTTAAGTCATTATGATGTATTTATAGATTTCAAAGATGATTTGATCCAGCAAATCTGCTGCAAATGCGATATGTTATGTGAGAGAATTTAGTGAAAGAAAGTTTTTCAGTTAAATGGAAGGATTTAGTTCATAATAGCTTGAAATATATATACCTGAAGAGTGCCCCACCACCACCGAAGGAAGAGGCAGGCCCCTCCCACAATATATGACCAGGTTGTTACCTGGAATTGTGGGAGTGGCCTTCTCTCATCTGCCTCTTCCTTGGACGAGGCCCTCTTCAGGCCTTCTCAAGCACTTCCGGTAAGGCCTTCTTAAGCACTTCCATCCACCCTCTTTCTTGCACACCTCAGTTCATTTCTGAGTCTAGAGGTTGTTTCTGAACTCTCTTTTGCCTTAGACTTCCCCAAGTCTTTGCTCGTTTCTCTTGACCCTTTGCCTATATGTCCATGAGGGCATTTACATCGCTGAAGAGCAATGGTTCCAGAAGAAATCTGCTCATTTTGGCCCAAATCTACTAAGCGAGATAAAAAGATAATTTTCAGCTTCAGCAAGGCCTTTATAGCTGTTTCTGTCCATTTTCCACTGTGCAGCAGCTTTGTCCATTGGTGTGCTTGCCCATGGTCAAGGATATGCCTTTTTTCACCCTAATTTTGATGCTCATCCACTGTCCATGTCTAAGGTAACACTTCTTGGATTTTGTAAGCCCAAATATACAAATCTTTGGTAGGCACTACCACAATCATTTAGGCCACTCTGTGTACTTGCCCATGTCCAAGGACACGCCCCTATTCACCATTCCGACACTAACCTTCTCATAGTCACTTGGCTTTTATGCACTGGTATTTCCCATATTCACTAAGCAAAGTAAGGTTTTCGGCCCTCTTCATCACTTGGCTTTCAAGCCTCTGTCTTTCCATAAATCTTAGATCATCTTTCACTAGGTACTACCTCGATGCACATTTTGGCCCCAATCCGCCTCCTTGCCATGCCAAGGATCATCCACCCCTCTAAGCAGGCCAGATGTCCGCTAGCACCTGAGCACAAAAAAAAAAATTCCACTGTAGTTATCATAGAGTACCATTTCATTTGTTTATATAGAAACAATTTATATCGGTGAAATCAGTATTTAAAGAACATAAATTCATGGGGTTGGGGGAATTACATAATATTTATTGTTTTTCTAACCAGTTTTCCTGCAGCAGCATTAAGGTAAGGCATCAAGATACAGGCATCTATCAGGGGACAGCCCCATCTGGGCAGATCATATCCAACTCCTAGACAAATGATAGCAGTGGAAAGAAGCATATCTGCTAATATCTGAAACACTAATATTCAAAAGTAAGCTTCAAAAGCTACAATGATTTAATTTTTTCTTGAAATGATTGAATTGCTATTAAACTGTATTAGAACTAAAGCTACCTTTTCAGTATTATAAGTCTCACTCCTCTCCATATCCAGACTATTTAAATTGTTATAAATGTAACAAGAGAGACTTGTGACTATACTTACCCAATACGAAGTTAGCAGGGAGATCCTTGCTAGATAGGAATGCTCCTTAATTTGTTTAGAAGTAATCCCAGTTTGGCATTTTTATTTTTAGAAGGAATTTGTAGTATGGATAATCACAGAGTAAAGAGAAAATGGCAGAAGTTTATGCCAGAGAGCGACAGACCGCAAACACCTCTTTGACTGGGAGTGGATAAACAGCAAAAGGTTTATCTAATAAGACACAGGGTTGGTTTCTGCCAATTGCAATAGCCTCCCACCATATTTGTATGTACATGCATAATTTTATATATATATATATATATATATATATATATATATATATATATATATAAATAAATAAATATAAAAGTGAGGTAGCTGTGAGTGTCCACTTATCTAGATGAATAATATTGCAGTATATAGTGATACCTTTTTTTTATTGGACACACATATTCATAGTTTTCATAACTAGCTTTTTTCAAGTCCATAGCAGGTGACTGTTAGTCCAATACAAAAGGTATCACTATATACAACAATCCAGAAGTTTTTAGTTAGTGAACTTCTATCCAAAAGCAAGGTATTCACTAACTAAAAACTTCAGTAAAAAAAAATATATGCTCTGTGCTAACATAGAGTGCTTTTTAATTGGCCGATTCACAATTTAATAAGACTTTTATTTTTCAGGATTCAAAATTGCACTAATTGGATTACAGCAATATTTGGTTACAAGTACCTACAGTGGATATAAAAAGTCTACACACCCCTGTTAAAATGTCAGGTTTCTATGCTGTAAAAAATGTGAAAAAGATAAATCATTTCAGAACTTTTTCCACCTTTAATGTGACCTATAAACTGTACAACTCCATTGAAAAACAAACTTTTTTTTTTTTCTTCCCTCCACCTTAAAGATTTCAGAGGGTGTGCAGACTTATGCAACCACGTTATTTTTCTAACTGGGAGCTGTGTTCAGAATTAAGCAATCACATTCCAAATCGTGTTAAATAGGAGTCAGCATACACCTGCCATCATTTAAAGTGCCTCTGATTAACCCCAAATAAAGTTCAGCTGCTCTAGTTGGTCTTTCCTGAAATTTTCTCAGTCCCATCCCACAGCAAAAGCCATGGTCCACAGAGAGCTTCCAAAGCATCAGAGGATCTCATTGTTAAAAGGTATCAGTCAGGAGAGGGGTACACAAGAATTTCCAAGGCATTAGATATACCATGGAACACAGTGAAGACAGTCATCATCAAGTGGAGAAAATATGGCACAACAGTGACATTACCAAGAATTGGAACTCCCTCCAAAATTGATGAAAAGACTAGAAGAAAACTGGTCTGGGAGGCTACCAAGAGGCCTACAGCAACATTAAAGGAGCTGCAGGAATATCTGGCAAGTACTGGCTGTGTGGTACATGTGACAACAATCTCCCGTATTCTTCATATGTCTGGGCTATGGGGTAGAGTGGCAAGATGAAAGCCTTTTCTTACGAAGAAAAACATCCAAGCCAGGCTACATTTTGCAAAAACACATCTGAAGTCTCCCAAAAGCATGTGGGAAAAGGCGCAAAAACAACACTGCACATCACCAAAAGAACACCATACCCACAGTGAAGCATGGTGGTGGCAGCATTATGCTTTGGGGCTGTTTTTCTTCAGCTGGAACTGGGGCCTTAGTTAAGATAGAGGGAATTATGAACAGTTCCAAATACCAGTCAATATTGTCACAAAACCCTCAGGCTTTTGCTAGAAAGCTGAACATGAAGAGGAACTTCATCTTTCAGCATGACAATGACCCAAAGCATACATCCAAATCAACAAAGGAATGGCTTAACCAGAAGAAGATTAAAGTTTTGGAATGGCCCAGCCAGAGCCCAGACCTGAATCCGATTGAAAATCTGTGGGGTGATCTGAAGAGGGCTGTGCACAGGAGATGCCCTCGCAATCTGACAGATTTGGAGTGATTTTGCAAAGAATACTGGGCAAATCTTGAGAAGTCACAATGTGCCATGCTGATAGACTCATACCCAAAAAGACTGAGTGCTGTAATAAAATCAAAAGGTGCTTCAACAAAGTATTAGTTTAAGGGTGTGCATACTTATGCAACCATATTATTTTATTTTTATATTTTTTCTTCCCTCTACCTAAAAGATTTCAGTTTGTTTTTCAATTGAGTTGTACAGTTTATAGGTCACATTAAAGGTGGAAAAAGTTCTGAAATGATTTATCTTGGTCTCATTTTTTTACAGCACAGAAACCTGACATTTTAACAGGGGTGTGTAGACGTTTTATATCTACTGTATGTGGTATAATCATGTATGATTTCTATAAATTAAATTAATAAATAGTATAAGCATATTTTGGCAGTATATGTTTATGATCTTTAAACAAGTAGAGAGAGGACTCTCAACACTATAGTGAAACCATAGTTAGGTATTAAAAGATCCCAAATTAATACATTCTGTCCTCCTATAGCATTGACTAAATAATCCACAGAATATATTTCACAGAATCATATTTTTCCTAAAATTAAAAGCAGTGAGTCCACTATCAGTAAAAAAATAAAATAAAAATACAGTGGTATCTAATTTAATATTAAACCATGTCCATCCCTATCAGATACCACTGTGTTTTTATTTATGTTTTTACTGATAGTGGACTACAGAGCATATTTGTTTACAGAAGTTTTTAGTTCGTGAACTTCTATCCAAATGCAAGGTCTTTACAAACTAAAAACTTCTGTAAAAAAAAATATGCTCTGTGCTTATATAGAGCCCTATTCAATTGGCTGAATCGCAATTTAATAAGGCTGTAAATCTCTTGCAGCAACTTAGAAATAGTTAATGGTTATTTAAAGCGGTTTTATCCTTAATACTACCAGATATAGGTTAGCCTTGCTTAAGAGTGTGTCTAAACGTATGCTTTTTTTATTTTTTCTTTCTTGGTATGAAATAATCCAGTATTGGCACACATTTAAAATTGGACATATAACATTGGTTAATACAGTGTGGTGGGCATACATGTAGAAATGTGTTTATTTAATGTTTGTACTACCACCAAATCCATTCTAGCAAATTGGTGAACTCTTAAATCCTGCATGATGTAGTTTTCTAGGCAAAAGTACCAGTTACTTACTAATTTAGTATAAGCATTGTCTTTCCTAATTAAAGCAACATAACCACTATGAACCAAATATTTTATATCTGTTTTTTTACCCAAGTTCAACACTAATCATAGCATCCAGCGTCTCTGCCCTAAAACTAGCACTGTCCATGATATTTTTGAATAGTTTATGCAACCAGAGTGTAGGAATATCTGGTTACTTTTTATAGTTGAATCTCCTTATCCCATAAAATCTGTATTGCCTTAGACAGGGCAGGATGCAAGTTACCAAAACAACTTAAATAGGTTGTTCCAAATTTGACAGATCTTACAAAGTATGTTATGAGATTATTGATAGCTATGAAACAATGCAGAAAGAAGGCCTTTCTATGCATGCAAACCCACACACCACCATGATTTTTTAGATTGGTGAGATGTAGTATTTTGTTTCCAATCAGTGTACGAACATATTGCTTGCCACGTTGACTCTCATAAAAAATATATATATTTTTTCAATACATTGCTTTCACTGCCTTCATTATTTTAAACGTTTGTATGATTTTTTTTTTTTTCATATCTGCATCTACGCTTCATGGATTTCTGTTTGCCATAGGTTTTTATCTGTTACTACCAAAGCAGAGTTGAGAATTTGGAAGAGTACCAAGGCATTGGTTAAAAAAAAAAAAAAAAAAAAAGCTACAAATTTACAAATTGTGTGTGAAAAGTGAAAATAATTTCAATGGAAAGATCAATTTAGGAGAAAGGCTTGCACAAAAGTTGAAATAGATTAACATTTTTCCACTGAAGCTGCCGTCTAAAAAAATGAAAGCAAAAAAAAAAAAAAAAATAAGAGCAAAAGAAAACAAGAAAATAATTTAAAAAATATATAATAATTAAAAAAATATATATATAAAATAAATAAATATATATATATATATATATATATATATATATATATAACATTTTCTGTGTGATTCTCATCTAAGACAGAAGCCACTGACCCAGTTGTTCTTAAATAAGATATCCCAAGAAACCATTACAATATTAGACCTTAAAGAATTAAGCTAAAAACAATACTGCACTACATAGTCTACATTTATTTTGGACTTTGTCATTTACATAACTGTATGCCAAATTCAGTTTTAGATAATCTTGCGGGAAAACCCACCAGAAAGTATTTGGTTAAAGAAAGGACTAAAAGAAGGTGAGAGAGTACACAGTAGCGACCAAGTTATTTGACGGTCAATGACAATCTCTCTATTGTGCAAGTTGAACTTAGAATTTGTGCCATATATCAATGTCCTGCACCTTCTGGCCATATTGATAATCACACAAACAGATTAGAGCAAGCTGCTTGTGAATAGTTAATCGTAAAGAAAGAGTCAACCCAATTGGGTCAACCCACTGCCGGCCTACAAATTTTCATCCACAAACATGATCGATATACAAGATCGGTGGATTATCTTAGTTGAAGTAAACAGTCTCTCAATATGTATTATTTTGAAGCATTTTAATCCAGGTTCTTATACTGTATCACAAAATACATGTTTAAAGTTTACATCGGGTATTAGAAACTGAGATGTATTATTCTATTATAAAGTACAAATATTAGATACTTTCTTAAATTGTTTTTAAAAACGCAGACTAATCTTTCCTGTATTTAAACTGTACACAAAAACAAGGCACTATACACTTATTATATGAACCTTATTCAGGTTGACAGGTAAGCACTATACAGAAACCGTGAAATAACTCTTGCAGTGCTTAGTGTAGGATAGCCATGTGGGCCATTGTACACACTAGAAAAAAACAATAAAAAAGAAAACCGTTTTGCAAACGCCATGAGGCAGAGAGGTTAAATTGGCATGCCAAATCTGTATTAACCCTTGCACCATAATGGGGCACAATGGCAATGGGGAGTAACTAGCCCACGCAAAAGTATTTGATCATCCTTGCCCTTATTGCAGCATTAAAAATGTAGGACATGCCAGTTACAAAGTATTTTCACAAATGCATATAAAGTTAATTGAGTGTTGTCTGTTAGACATTGGTATATAAGGAGTTGTGTATTAACACACACATCTAGAGTGATTATATTGCATAGTTAAATACAGTGTTTATATAAATAATTCTATAGGATCAACAGACAAAATACATTTACAAAATGAGAACCTCTCCAAAAGTAGGTATATTTGCAGCCAAGGAATATATATTGCATTTAGTTTAAGTGCACAGTAGATATTCATATTGATGTTTCCTCTTAGATGTGGTTCTCACGTACTTTTATGGTACAATGCAACAGGCAGCAATGTCTTGAGACGTAATATCAAGTAAAGCCCTTCGCCTCCTGCTGTTCAGGCTTGTCGTAAAGGAAGATGATTGGTGTACAGCTGTATGCAGTAATACAAATGTGAAATGGATGGATTTTCTGAGGGAGCATGTGCAAATTGGACACAGTGATTGATGGTTGGTTATGAGGAGACCGAGGTGAGAATCAAGCTGAAAATATGTCTGCTGGTCCAGCACACTTCCAGCAAAATTGTGAAGAGAGGTCCCATTCATTCAAAAAAGTCCTTTTGCTTTTTTAACATTAACCTGTTTCCAGGCCGGCAGTATACTGTACTCTTCTCTGGACATTTCTAAGGCGGTCTGGACAAAAATAAGAGAGGAGATAAATAAATCAATAAGTCCATGTATATACATTATTTAGACTTCAACCCCCATACTATAATTGTCTGTCATCTTGTGCACTGTATCATGAGGCCATGCCCCTTTCCCACTATACAAACAATATTTTAAGCCCTGATTCAACCTCTTCAGCAACAAAATACTCCTTTTATATTTTTAATAGTCTGTCTTTTTGTTTTTTTAAACTTGAAATATTTCAATAAAAGTTATATTTTATTTTTATTAGTGCATGCCTAGAATACATCACTATTTGGCTATAACTAGCTGCAAATGTGTTCTTTTTTCTTTCTATTTTTTGTAGTGTGATAAACACTGTGCTAGTATATAGTCTATTATCTATACTTATAATAGAGATAGTTCTGTACACCATAGCCTGAATTGATTACTTATTTTGCCAGACAATAGTGCTCCAATTTGATATATTAGAAAGAAATGATTTGAGTAATGCACACTCTCTGGAGCTTAACAGTATGTATCAACTTCCAAACAACCAAATAAAAAAAAATAAAAAAAAATAAAAAAAAGCTAATATGCTTGAAAGACCCAAATTTTAAGCCATAATATCTAGTATGACTCACTAAAACAAGGTGGGTGCCTCACAATAGGTATAAACAAGCTGAGAATATAGCGGATAAACTTCGAATTTTGCCTAATAACCATTTGTGCTCTAAACAATGCGCCTTCTTCAGATGCTAAGTAATAGTGAGATATATGCAATATATGCTCATTACTCATAAAATCATAGATTTTCTTCAGGAACACTACCAACTGATATAAGTTTTCCAATTTTTAACTCTGCATATTTTATTTGAATAATGAATTTTGTTTCATATTTTAGTGGTATTACAGATTTCCAACTCAACTTGTGTTTATTGGTATTTCTAATTTTTGTATTATACTGTAATGCAGTAATTTTATTTCGCCACTTAAAAGGATACTATTATAAGTATACTCAGACCGACATGTAAGCACTATGTATAAATTATAAATGGACTATTGCGGTTTTTCAATGTATATTTTGTTTTGAATTGTAAAGATTATAATTATACAACAAAAACATGTAAACATCTACCCTTTAGATTGTAAGTTTGTGAATTTTCAATTGTGCATGGTGCTTTAAGAAAAACACTATGGACACTGGATTCTAAGTTCAAAGCCAGGACTCTCCATCCTTTGCAACATGTTAATACTGCTATTGTTTTTGCCTTGAACTTACCCATGTATAGCGTTATGGAATATGTTGGCACATTACAAACAATATTAATAATACAGTTGCTTTTTAGGGTCAAAAGCCATGACGTAATTTTCATGCCATTGCATTACCATTTGCGGTTTCTTACCTCAAAGTCTTTGTCTGACAGATACATTTCAAGCTTTAGTGGATCAACCCCTTCCGGTAGTGGACGTGCAAGAAGTTCTGCCAGAGGATAGATCCTTTTACATAGCTTGGCTAGAACATCTTCAACAAGGATTATCTGATTAGAGGCATCAGCATCCTAAAGGAAGAAGCGAAAAATAATATAGATAATTGTACCGTACACTTAACAGGTTGGTAAAATCTCAGACTGCTAACCTGTCCCTTTGGAAAGGAAATTATCTTTGACCCACAGACAGAATGAGCTCCACATGCACATACAATCTTACACTGAATTGGAATTTGTTATCTCGAAAACTTTATTTATTAACCAGGAATTGAATTAAACAAAATAAAAATGAAATGCTTATTTTAAAAAATGTTGTCTTCACTTACCGTATATCAGAATTAAAGCAGTTTTGGAATATCTTATCCCATGATAAATAAATTAATCCATTGGTGCAAATGTCTTCTAAGCTAATAATTGGCAACTAATGTGTTACAGAATAAATGTATGATAAATGTATGATATAGCTAGCAGTTTTACTGGCATATCGCAAACAGGCAAGGTAAATGCTCCTTAATACAGCTGATGGCAAATAGATTAACGTAAATATTGTCATACTAGCAAAGTATGACAATAGGTATCTAGAATGCCCAAAAAGCATGACATAAGCTTGATTTACATTTTTCAAAACTCCAAGTAGCTTCTTCAACTATTACAAATATGCCTAAAGGACAGAAGACTACTAAATCATAACAGATTTATGTAGCCTCTTTAATTCACCAAGATGCAAATAATCACTTTCCTTATGTACTTTTACACCAATGCAATAACTTAACAGTACATAAAAAGGGGAATCTATTTTTTTTTTTAAATATTAAATTATCAAATATAAAGAAATAGGGTCTTTCCAGCCTAAGTCAACTGTCATTCAGGGGCTCACTTACCTTTTCAGTGATTTGAGCAATGTCTTCCCTATGTTCCCAGCTTGGGAACATGTTTGTGAATGTCAGTGGTTCCAGCCCAGCATGAATCAAGTAGGACTTGGGAGGCTTCTTGACATTTTTACCTAAAATGTACAATGATGGTACTCAATAATATAATCCTGGTACTCTGGAGACTTCTAAGAAGTGTAAATTGTGAAAACTTAAATAAAAAATAAAAAAAAGCCTAAGTACTCCCTTTAAAATCTGTACTTTACATGCTGTATAAATATTGGGAACAAACAGGGACTGTAATATAAAGACTTTTAAAATTTACTGGAACAGGATATGAGAATCTCAACCTGCAAATGATATTTTATGTAGAGCATGTTTTTTTGATGACCGATTAGAAATGATATACATTTATCTATGGGAAAGATGCTGATTTTCCCATAAACATAATTTTTTATATTTCCCAACTGTAACACAAATTTGACCGTATTTGCATGACCTTCTATAGGATATGGTGTGATTCCCATTCAAATATGAATAAGTTAGCTGAATCTAACAAAATGTATGCATGCGTAATTACATTGAATCCACTTCCTGAGAGATTTCTTTAAAGATGTGCCAAGTTAGGCCAAAGTCTGTGAATTCCAAGATGTATTAATTAACTGAAAAATGACAAATGATGTGACCACGAAGCTACTACTGCTGGTTGTGAGATCAAAGGGTGTTATGTAGTACGTAGAGGGATATATACAAGATTAGAGCCTTTAATTGCATGTTTAGCAGTGGTTTCAAAAACCTGTATTTTGTGAAATATGCAATATTGATAAAAGATGTATACAACTATCTATATCTATATATATATATACACACACACACACACACACACACAGTGCCTTGCAAAAGTATTCACTCCCTTGACATTTTTCATGTTTCGTTGCCTCACAACCTGGACATAACATGGATTGATTGAGGATTTGCATCATTTAATTTACAGAACATGCCCACAACGTTGAAGATGTTTTTGTTTCTTTTATTGTAAAGCAAACAACAAATAGGACAAAATAACAGAAAAAGTCAATGTGCATAACTATTCACCCCCCTAAAGTCAATATTTTGTAGAGCCACCTTTTGTGGCAATCACAGCTCCAAGTCGCTTTGGATAAGTCTCTATGAGCTTGCCACATCTTACCGCTGGGAATTTTGCCCATTCCTCCTTGCAAAACTGCTCCAGTTCCTTCAAATTGGATGGTTTGCGCTTGTGAACAGCAATCTTTAAGTCTGATTTTCCACAGATTTTCTATTGGATTGAGGTCTGGGCTTTGACTAGGCCACTCCAACACATTTACATGTTTCCCCTTAAACCACTCAAGTGTTGCTTTAGCAGTGTGTTTGGGGTCATTGTCCTGCTGGAAGGTGAACCTCCATCCTAGCCTCAAATCACACACAGAGTGGTACAGGTTTTGCTCAAGAATATCCCTGTATTTAGCACCATCCATCCTTCGCTCAACTCTGACCAGTTTCCCAATCGCGGCTGCTGTCTTTTCGGTGATGTGATGTGTTGGGTTTGCGCCAGACATAGCGTTTTCTTTGACTGCCAAAAAGTTAAATTTTAGTCTCATCAGACCAGAGCACCTTCCTCCATACATTTTCGGAGTCTCCCACATGCTCTTTTGCAAACTCAAAACATACCATTTTGTTTTTTGCTGAAAGTAATGGCTTTCTTCTGGCCACTCTGCCATAAAGCCCAAATCTATGAAGCCTACAGCTTTTTGTCGTCCTATATAAAGATACTCCAGTCTCTGCTGTGGAACTCTGCAGCTCCTCCAGGGTTACCTTAGGTCTCTGTGCTGCCTCTCTGTTTAATGCCCTCCTTGCCAGGTCCGTGAGTTTTGGTGGGTGGCAGTCTATTGGCGGGTTTGCTGTTGTGCCATGTTCTTTCCATTTGGTTATGATATATTTGATGGTGCTCCTGGGATCATCAAAGATTTGGATATTTTTTATAACCTAACCCTGACTTCTCAACAACATTGTCCCTTGGTCTTCATGGCAGTGTTTGGTTAGTGGTGCCTCTTGCTTAGGTGTTGCAGCATCTGGGGCCTTTCAAAAAAGTATGTAATGGCAGATCATGTAACACAGATTGCACAAAGGTGGACATCATTTCACTAATTATGTGACTTCTTAAGGTAATTGCTTGCACCAGAGCTTTTTATGGGCTTCATAACAAAGGAGGTGAATACATAGGCACATGCCAATTTTCTGTTTTCTATCTCGAAAAAATAGTTTTATGTATATATTTTTCTCATTTCACTTCACCAACTTAGACTATTGTGTTCTGATCCATCACATAAAATTCAGATTAACAAAACATTGAACTGTAATGTAACAAAATAGGTAAAAAGTCAAGGGGGTGAATACTTTTGCAAGGCACTGTACACTCACTGAAAGCACACACAGCCACACATGATTTGTAATAGGCTGAAAATGTGTCCATTGTTCTATGCTTAAACAAAACCCATCTTTCGAGGCATTACATATATTATTTAGGACAGTCATTTCCTAATGGCAATGATGTTATTATAGGGCTGCTAATATACAATAATGTAAGACCATGTACAAATTATGTGTGATTAATACAAGATACTTAGATTTGTAATCCTTATAAAATAAACTGTGCCACATTAGCTGCTTGCAATAGCGGAGATTTACAAAAACAACAATTTCTTAAGTGGGGAAAATCAGGTCTAGCGCTTTTGTGCTCACTACGGCAGTTTCCACATCATTCCAGCAACTCAAAGAGAATTCTGGGTTCTGCTCAGGTACTTAAGTATATTTACAAAAATGATTGCAAAGAAAGATCAGTAAACTATGTTATTAATCAAGTTTTATTTGCACATGATATTACAAAATTATCTTCTAATTTGAATATTACAATATCATCCGACTTGAGTCTACTACGCTCACTGGTATAACACAGGCATATGAATGAACGGTGTAGAGTATTTGAAAAAAAAAACATATAACGTTTGTACCTTTACAATATTGCAGCACTGTCTCCATAGCACTTTTTCGATCGGTGTCCCATCGAATTCGAGCAGACCCTGTAATTATGTTTTCATCGGGCCACCAACCTTGCCATAGGTAAACCTCATGGTGGTTATCAACAAGGAAAAGCGCTATCCGTAAAAACAAGACATCCTATGATTAACAAACATGTACAAAGATACCACAATGTTTTAAATCATTTATTTACCCACATCATTGTTTAGTATTGGCTTATTTTAAAAGGGGATTTTTGCAGTTACATGCAGTACACATGCACTTACTTATAGGCTTGTATGAACAGAGGGCCATTGTCATACATTATAGTTACATTTCTTTATTTAACAACTGGTTAGCAATAAAATCTGTTTGATGGCAATACATTCCAGCTTTTTTTAAAAAAAAGCTTACATTTTAATTTTTCGTTTTCCAGAGACTAGCAAAATTACTTCTCTTGACCCTTATTACATGTCCAGGGGGTGGGAGATGATTTGCCCAGGAAACTGTTCTATTTTTTTCTGACTGGTCTAGATTTACCTGAAATTATCACGGTCTTCCCAGGAGCCTGTCCTGATATAAATCTTTATCTGCCTCATAGCAAGTAAAGTCGTGTATCAGGACAACCTTCGGTGCAGATCCTCTCCTACCCTCTGGACTGCTGATCGAGGGTAGAGAGAGAAGTAAATCTGCTTAACTAAAACACTAAAGTGTAATTACGTTTTCATGATTTGTTTTCTCCAACTACAGATTTTATTGTTAATCACTTAATGGTTATTAAAAAAAACAAAAAAAAAACAAAAAAAAAAAACTGTTTTGCGAGCACTACAGTGAGCCCTTATATCTGAATACCCACTGTGCCCCCCTTATCTTGAAAGGTGTGGCTTCGGTCATTGTTGATGTACCAAGCTGGTATTAAGAAAAAGGCTTAATCTTCAAGAGGAGACTTTTTAAAGAGATGAGAGTCAGCAGTAAGATGTTAAAGAATCTCTCTGAAGTGACGTGGCCTCAGCCAGTACCAAATGGATTTGGACAAGATTTACTTCTATTACTACTTATGGTAGAAATCCAGTTCTGCCAGATGTCAGCCATTCCAAGATATGACCAGCGATTACAGCGAAAATGCCATATTAGGATAACATAGGTAAATGGCCATATTTGAACATGTATTCCTTTTAAGGCAACCTTTATCCCTGTTGTAAAAAAAATTCCATTTGTGGGAAGAAAATATATCACTTTAAATGGGAAGCTTCACCTAAACACAAGTTGCTGTGGAGGAGCTAAACAAATTGCTTTCACACTGCCATCTTGCATTTGTCACCCTCTTGTATCCCACCTAAACCCTTAGATTGAAAACCCACAAACTTACAATCTTGTGTCAGTGCCTTGGAAACAAGCTCTATGTACAATTGATTTTATGCTCAAAAACAGGGCCCTCCATTCTCTATAAGGTGTTAAGTTTGTTTTTTGCCATGTACTCAACCCCAGTACCGCGTTTCGGAATATGTTGGCGCGATATAAAGATAATAATAAATAATATTAAGAGCACACTTATAGTAGTTGAAATATATATGTAAACGTTGGCACTTCTCTTTTATTGCTATAAGACCACAGTGTGTTAGGTGATGTGAACTTATAATAAAAATAAAAAAAAGGAACTTCAGCTGTAATGTTATCTTGATCTTTTGAGTCGATCAGATTGATTAGCTCAGAATTGTAGGATTCTCAAAGATGGATCTGTGTATGTGGATAGATAGAGGTAGATCGATAGATAGATAGAGGTAGATCGATAGATAGATAGAGGTAGATCGATAGATAGATAGAGGTAGATCGATACAGATAGATAGAAAGAGACAGATAGAGAGATAGAAAGAGACAGATAGAGAGATAGAAAGAGACAGATAGAGAGATAGACAGAGACAGATAGAGAGATAGACAGAGACAGATAGAGAGATAGACAGAGACAGATAGACAGAGACAGATAGAGAGATAGACAGAGACAGATAGAGAGATAGACAGAGACAGATAGAGAGATAGACAGAGACAGATAGAGAGATAGACAGAGACAAATAGAGAGATAGACAGAGACAAATAGAGAGATAGACAGAGACAAATAGAGAGATAGACAGAGACAAATAGAGAGATAGACAGAGACAGATAGAGACACAGATAGAGATAGATAGAGACACAGATAGAGACACAGATAGAGACACAGATAGAGACACAGATAGAGACACAGATAGAGACACAGATAGAGACACAGATAGAGACACAGATAGAGACACAGATAGAGACACAGATAGAGACACAGATAGAGAGACAGATAGAGAGACAGATAGAGAGACAGATAGAGAGACAGATAGAGAGACAGATAGAGAGACAGATAGAGAGACAGATAGAGAGACAGATAGAGAGACAGATAGAGAGACAGATAGAGAGACAGATAGAGAGACAGATAGAGAGACAGATAGAGAGACAGATAGAGAGACAGAGACAGATAGAGAGACAGAGACAGATAGAGAGACAGAGACAGATAGAGAGATAGAGACAGATAGAGAGAGATAGAGACAGATAGAGAGAGATAGAGAGAGATAGAGAGAGATAGAGAGAGATAGAGAGAGATAGAGAGAGATAGAGAGAGATAGAGAGAGATAGAGACAGATAGAGACAGATAGAGACAGATAGAGAGAGATAGAGAGAGATAGAGAGAGATAGAGACAGATAGAGACAGATAGAGACAGATAGAGACAGATAGAGACAGATAGAGACAGATAGAGACAGATAGAGACAGATAGAGACAGATAGAGAGATAGAGACAGATAGATAGATAGATAGAGATAGATAGATAGATAGATCGAGAGATAGATAGATCGAGAGATAGATAGATCGAGAGATAGATAGATAGATAGATAGATAGATAGATAGATAGATAGATACACACACATATTAGCAAGGTGGAGTGTTCCCAATAAAATAAACTTTCGTTTAAGTGTAGATTTTCCTTTAGGAATAAGTTTGCATTAGATGGTTACCTGGTTGTGAGGCAGTGTATAGATCCTCTTGTAAGAATGGCATGGAGTTTACCACAGCAGGGTCTCTGGAAGGATACATAAATTCTGTAGCTATGAATTCTCCCGACGAGCTACTGAGTGTAAACAGTCGTGGTGAAAAGTTAAATTTCCCAGGATCTGTAACAAAAATAAAATGGACCATGCATATAAAAGGCTATAACTATTATTTGCGAGACGTGCAATTTAAATGAAAACTTTAATGATACATTCCTAGCTTGTCCAATGTTATTTATGACAACTGCTCTTTGAGAGGATGTTTAATCTTAAAACTAATCATGTTATGTATGTAAGACAAGGAACCAAACATTAACATAATTATACATTCAAATTGTGTTTTTTATCAAAATTGGACTCCAAAAACTTCGAAAAAAATCAAAAAGCTACAATTATAATATGAAACTATAAACCCTAAATGTGCTTAGGAAAAATTAAAAAGTAACAGTTACAGTTTAGAAAAGGGGTCATCAAAATATGAATCTAGAGCTATATGTGGCTCAAAAATGTACATGTGCCTCATGTCATAACCAAATATGTCCTCATGAATTCTACTCTCTGGTAGATGTGAGTAATAAAAAAGGCAAGATACATATAATTTTCACTATATGTCAGTGTGGTATCGCATAGGAGTATCCAAGTTACGCAGCAGCATTCTTGGTACCTTGTTCTAGTATTAGTGATTTAGTAGTTACTTAGAAGGGTTCTTTAATTACAAGAGGTTGCTGATCCTTTGTTTAAAACTTGCTTCCGATCTTTTAAGTCAGAATACTGACACAATATCAGACAAACACTGCTTTTTCCAAGTAATTTTAATGAGTAATTATGTAATAATAATAATAATAATAATAATAATAAAGTAACTATTATTTTATCCATCAGACTATCATAACCCACATAGTGAATCATGAGTCAATGAGAATAGGGTGTTGAAGTCACCATGCCACTGCTATTGCTCAACAATCCCTTGGTTAAATGCTCATAGAAACCTTCAAGTGTTACAGTCAATGTCATGAATCCGATGATGCAAAAAAGTTAGTAGATAATTCCATATATTTAGTGAATGCGTAAAGGACAGTATTGATGGATGGATAGTGGTATATACAGTACAATGAAGTTATCTAAATTAAGTATAATTCATTATGGAAACCAAATCTACCAGTGAAATATATTAGATTATGTAAAATTATCACCAAGTCAAAATATTATTCATTAATCCCTTACTCAAACAAATAGCTTTTACAACAAACAAAAAGCCCATTTAGAATACCCATTTTATCTACAAAAAGAGTTTGGTTTAATTAACCTTCAGGAGGGCCTTATGTTTATCCGATGAACATCTAAATCCCATTTCTGTGTCATGAGATAAGTTGTAAGATTGCACCTTTAGTTTTTAAGCTTTCAATCTTGCGAAGCTCTTTGGGTACAGCACTTTGGACACTGGATTCTTAGCTCAAGTACAGGGCCCTCCATCATTTGCAATGTGTTAATTTTGCTATTGTTTATTGCCTTGAACTTCACCCATGCATAGCGCTACGGAATATGTTCACACGTCACAAATAAATAATAAGGAGTTGAATAATGTGCTTAAAACATTTCTATCAAAGGATCTAACGTATCTCGTTTTCCACAAAACTTTAAACTGAATTTAGAAAAACTAAGCATCATCCCTAAAGTTTTTGAAAAAGTTCATGTAGTTTCCCACAGTACTATGGCAATATTTAGTTTTAACAAGGATCATGCTAGAAAAAAATGGGTGTGCTGCATGAAATAAAATACCAAGATTGCAAGGACATCAAGCCCATAAAACAAAAGTATTTAAGATTATTATGAGACAACAATTACCTCGTAGCATGCAATCATAGGCTTTACGGTCTCGTCTTCCAAGTGCATCCCAGAATCCTACAGGTTCTGACCCCTCTTCATACTCATGTATATTTACTTTACTGCTGCTGTGTAACCCAGCTTCTAAAGGACACCTGTGTACACCAAAAAAATATGCATCAGTAACTTAAAAAAAAAAAAAAAAAAAAAAAAACATTGGTGTGTCCAGCCATGTGGAGAAACTAGTGCTGAACTTACTCTTCTTTGATTTTATTGGCCGCTGTCCTTGCTACTTCCTTTGTGTGTACTTGTGATTTGCAGCCATGCCAAAGGTAGATTAGAGCTTTATCGACATTCAGGAGAATCATTGATGTCCTTGACCGTAGGCTGCTGCAGTGACAAGCGACTTCAACAAGATTTCCTTCCACAGGCACCTCTCCTCTGACACAGTACAACCTCCAGTCACCTGCACGTAAAATAAGTGTGAAAATGGGAATATCTAGACAAGACCAGCTATGCTTTATTCAAATATCTGTTTTATCATGACGTACTCTGAACATTTTCCTCCTCCTCTTCTCTTCTTCCTGCGTGCACAATCATTCCACCCTGGAAACATTGCAAGAAACATGGAGGCTCCTTCCCTTGAAGCACTTGAACCTACACAATTACAAAATGTAATATTTTAAATAATACATTTGATAGACGAGCACAAAGACAGAATATGTGCTGCACATGAGCAAGCAAGTCTATGAATACATGAAAACAAATAATCACACACAGAGAAATTCTTTAGCGGTAACAGTATTTATATCTGATATAAGATGCTGTGAGTCTACGTTCCAACTTAATATTTTATTTAATTAAGAGCACTAAAAAATAGACTACATTTTTAAACAGTGAAAAATGCAGACATTTTAAAAATTCAAATGAGATTTCATATAACTAATACTTTTAGCTATCTTTCCTCATTGCTGTTTCAGAGACGGATTGCCTTTGAAGATTGTGAAAGGACGAAAAAAATCTCTGATGCAACAAAAATACAACTTTTACTTTTTACTTTGGTGTTCCAATGTGAAGAAACCAAAAGAAAAAAAAAAAAAAGTTTATTACGGCAATGGAATGTATAGAAGAAATTGGACAGATCCTGTAATTTCAGGGCTTGTCCCCATAAATTAAATATATTAGTGGTGGAGCAAATGGATAAAAAAAAACAAGGGGAGTAAGTTCAGGGCTTTAGAAGTGAAGACTGCAGTATTTAAAAACAAGAGACCCTTAAAATCAAATTTTAGAAAACACATCCACTTAATTCTGACTGAACTGATGGATTCTGATCTGCATATTGCAGATTAGTCCCTTTAAAACGAAAAGCCGACCAGATCTTTAGGAATAGACTCTGAATACCGGCTGTGGCGATATAAAATGTACAATGAGCAGTAGATGCACCAATTTTTGGTCACTGTCAATTAGTAAAGGTCTGACGTAGTAAAATAATTCCTGTACTTATAACTGCTAGCATTATATACAGCTGCAAAACATTAACTCTGACATTTGGTGGCATTCATGCAGTTTCATAACGGGAGGTGACAATAATAAAGTAAAAAATTCAGCCAACAACAAGCATCAGATTTCCGAAAATTAGTTTTAGTATTACATGGTGCTAAAACTAAACTTTTGTTTGTAATGATGCAAAATAGAGAGTTTATTTTAAATGCAAATTTCCAATGGCATACATTGCAGCTGTGTGCTTGTTATTACGACATCAATACACTAAGGGGTGCATGTCTGCCAAGGCAAGAACATTTTAAGCTGCAGCAGGCTGCCGGAAGATGCTAGGGCAGTATACTGAAATATGTCAGTAAGTGCAATTGACTTATTCACATAAACATGCAAACTTATGATTTGAGAAAATGAAAAGGAGGAGCTGCAAGTCGGGGCACAGAAGTCTTAATGAGCAGCATAAAACCTATGTACGACTAAAAGACTACAGAAATATTTCCAGACACTGCTTATATTCTGTTGTAGTTATGCGCTGCTATGTGTTTAGTGTAGTATTATAGAAGCATCATTGATAACCTGACTGTGGTAGTTCGATTTCATTTTAGGTTGTAAGTCTGTGAGCTTTCAATCCTGCATGGTGATTTGGGGAAAGCGCTATGGACACTGGATGCTTAGCTTAAAGACAGATATTGCTTTTGTCTTTTGCCTTTAACTTAACCCTTATATAGTGCTACGGAATATGTTGGCGGGTTACAAATAAATGATAATAATTTCTCTAGACCTTGTCTCCTTTGTACCGTCATAAGTGCACAAGAAATCCAGTAAGCCGTTATTTGCAGACCTGCCAAAGGCACAGTGCTGAACAAGCACAAACGGGTGCTTAGAACAGACTGTTCTGTGTATATCATCTTGAAGAATCAGAAAATCAATAATCCCCAGTAATATCTTTATAGATATATAATTTTATTTACCTGCACACTGTGGCATCAGATTCAGATGCCAACACAACACAGTAAGCGTGCTTACAGAGAATTAGTTTAGAGCTGTTATTAGCAGCATCAATATGTATTGTTTGAGTAAGGTATAGCTATTGTATAAGCAGTTCTGAAAACAGAAATCCCATCTATACAAACAAGAACATATCTGCTAGGAGCTGTGTTTTTCCTGGAGGGTGGGTATGTATGTATGTATGTATGATAATGGCTACAGAATGAAGAGCGAGGCATTTGTGGGCACATTTGTGTGTCCCAGCTCAACTTCCCAGAATGCAGTGTAATAACTGTTTTTCTCTGAACTCTGAGCTGGAAGCGTTTTTTTTTACTGGTTTAAGACATTCAAATGTGAACACAGATGTACTATTTATTTACTGTACTACTGTACGGTGTAGGGCTTCTATCGCTCTTTTGCCCACCATATTATAAATGATTGTTGTGGTGAACTACCTACTCATAATTTCCACAACACAGGCTGAGATCCCGCTCCACGCTGATAGCCAGTAAGCTTGAAACAGCTGTACATGGATTGGATACTCAGCCTGTGTTTAATACAACCTTGGCTTTGCATTAAAGCTGTGTAATTCAGCATGCATAAGCTTAAAAGGAAGCCATGTTTGATAATGGCTACGGATTAAAGAGCAAGGCATTTGTGGGCACATTTGTTTGTCCCAGCTCAACTTCCCAGAATGCAGGAACTCTGAGCTGGAAGCAGGTTTTTTTTAACTTGCTTTAGACATTCAGGTGTGAACACAGATGTACTTTTTATTTACTATATATATATTCTCTCAGCTAATGCAGAAGCTTGTTTAACAAGTGAAACGGACCGTCTGCATTGGCATTTGTTTAGGAATGGAATGACCAACTGATGAGCGCTTCTATATACCCTACGCATGTTTGGTCTGCTGCAGTGAGACTCCTAAACAGGGCAGCTTAACAGCAAGTACTATAGTTAAGGCTATTACAGCCTATTACTGTGCTATACTATAAAGCGCTAGATTGCAAACATTTGGGAAATATTCCATTAACCTATCTTTTAAAGTATAAACCTTTTATTTTATGCTGTATCTTTATATGGTAATCCTGGAATTAAGCTGAGGCATAAGGATTACTTTAAACTCATGTTGATATTATGCAAATAATTAACAATTTATCCCACTTATACTATAGATTATAACCAATGGATATATTTATTCCACAGATAGAAATGGTCTAAGCATTTATATTTTTTTCATTAAAAAAATAGTGGTAATTTAGAGTTAGAATTAGGGACATATATAGTGTGCCACTGTCTGGACCGAATTTAACCATCACTCCTCTCAATAGTATATGGATATAGCATTGCAAACTCCGTTATCAGCACCAATTTTATGTAGCGTTTTTTCAGGTTTTATATATCCAAATAAAAAAATAAAAAAGGGAGGAGAGGCTTGCAATGAGTGCAGGCGAGAGGAAAGTCTTGCAGTGAGCACCGAAGGCGCCCATTGCAGCCAGCGGCGCCATCACCCATGCGAGCCTCGCGAAGCGAGGTGAAGCAGCCACGCCGCACTTAGGCTGCAATGAGACACAAAGGCGCTCATTGAAGGCAGCGGCACCGCCACACATGCGAGCCTTGCGATGAACACCAAAGGTGATCAGTGCAAAACAGGAAACTTAAAGTACACAGGCTGGGGGAGAGGCTCGCAATGATTGCCGAAGGTGCTAAGAGGACCAAAAGCCTCACATTGTGTGGTAAACCGCATTGCCAGCGTTACAATTTACCGTCATTTTTGACGGGCAATTTCCTAGTGACTTTTACCTGCTGAGGGGTGTGAAATGTAAAAGTTTTAGTACACAATGTATACAGGAATTCACCATGTCTTCAAAATTGATAACATGAGTAATAATAAAAGGCAGTGGTGTCTAAACAATACCCAGTTTCATATGCATGTTCGTTATTAAAAGAGATTCACTGTATCATTATTTAGAGCAGTCAAAAATCAAGTACTGTATAAAAACTTACATGCTTTTCACTATTTTATAATTATTTTTAGTGAGCTTATGGAGAGAAAAACCTGGATGAGACCTTGATGGGACCCATAGCTTACAAGACAACTAAATGCCATTTTCAGCTTTTTTGATGATAGTATGTCTGGAGAAACCAAGGAAAAGCAGATTTTTTTTTATTGGAGCGAAGAGTGCATGGACATTTGCATTATGCTTGGTCTTTTCAGAACCTACAGACACAAACTGAAGGCAACATAGAGGGAGGACAGCTGGAAGAATAGCTTATATAAAAACTCATAAAACAGAGATCAATTAAAAAAAAAATCACTTATTTTTCAGTAACATGATTATGTACGGCAGTATTGATCAATTATAGTTGTATAGTTGGTGGTACATATAACAAGTCTTTTTTTGGTAGTTCCATTATCTGTTTCCTACACAGTCAGCCCAGAATGAGAGCATGCTATTGGAAACAGTGTAAACCCCCCAAAAATGGAAGAACTTAACACAAGGGCTTACCTGTGCCCCTCTTTCTTCATCAAGCTCGATGGTCATTAGGGCTGATGTTCCTTTTTCGCTTACAGTGGAATGCCGGCCCTGCCAGAAAAAGTAAGCACACTTCTCTTTCCCAGCCACTCGAACATGCTCTGTTTTCTGCCTCTGTCCAACTGCACAAAGATAAAAACAGATAACAAAGATTTAAATATGGGAACAGAAATCGTACAAGACCTGCAGCAACTTGTAATATCTACCAAGCCAAGGGCTCTCAATTCAAACAAACATAAACAGCTATATACTTTATTACATGCATGAGCTTGGAATTCTATACAACCTATGTAACCAATGCCCTTTCCAAATAGGCATGACTTTACAAAGGACACAGAAAATGTATTATTAAAACTAACTAAATTGGTTTAACCTTTAAAAAATTATAGATTTGATTAGATCAAGTTTCAAAAATGCTGTATTTCTCAAACACCCTTGTTTTGTGTGGTTTATAGTGGATGGTTCTCTCTTAGATCTTTAAATCTTTTGCTCTTGTTTGTCCCCATTAAGAAATGTTGGTTAAAAATACACTTCTAACTCCTAGAACAAGAGGGAAGAATACACAGAAATGTGCAGGTAACAATGACTTTAGACCTATATTTACAGGACAGAACTATACTTTGGTATGAGCAAAAATATACCCTTTAATTATTACAATAAACCCTAATGCAGTTTTACATATTGCATGTGTGCCATTACACATCAGCGGTGGTGCTGTAAGTAATTAAGGTTAAAATAAAGCCACACACTCACTCAATATTAGATTAAAGAAGTGACAGCACGATAAAACATGAGCTCATGATATAATATGTTTAGAGAGGTTGGATGCGGAGGATGAGAGCAATGATGTAATTATAATGAAGATTTATTGTCATAAGGTCATAGAAAGCGCTCATTAATATTGTAGAACCCTTTTTTTTTTTCCAATAAAAAAAAAAAGGTAGGACATAAGTTAAAAATTAAACAAGTGCCTTTAAAGGGAATCTATCAACCAAAAATGAAGTTGATTTTCAAGTTATTCTTGGAGTAAGAAAACTGGATATACATTATATTAGCTATTTTTTCCTGAAGTTTCCTGGATTAGTTTGAATTAACGGTGTATTTTTAATATATAAATTAGATGCTTTCATGAGCTAAATAGTATCCGTGTCTGCTGGTTTGTCTCGGTGGTGCTCAAAACAATACCCACAGTTTTATAATGGATTTAGGTTGAAGAGAATTCAGAATCTCCCTGGAAAGTATAGACTGTTTCTAATGTTCTTTAAAATGAAACCAGCTCCCTGTCGGAGTGGCAGTATCCCTTTAAAGCCGTTAAAGGGTATAGTACTATATATAATATATTTTTGTTATTTTTTTTTGTATTTCAACATTTCTGTAGTTCACTGATCAATATTCACCTCAGTAGCAATCTAATCCACTGTTGTCCTGGACTGAGATGATCCATTATCTACAGAAGGCCATCTTCAGCATTCTGCCTTTGTCCCAAAAAGCAAGGATTCTGCTTTACATTAAATCTAGTATAGATTTCATTATAGAGATGGTCCTCCAATCCTATTCCTGTCTCACCAATTGAAATGATAGTTATCATAAGAACAGGCCCCGTTGCCTCATCAACCTTATGCCCCTATAGCTCTGTCCTGTTGAAATTATAATTTAAGTGGCTTGGCAGAAGTCATAATATCAATATCAGAAAGTCTATTCACATTTACTTCTTCTCAACTGCTCTCAAACCTCCACAGTATCCTAGACATCTACTTTAATTACAGAATTACATATGGACATTAATTCATTTTGAATGGTCACCATTTATTCAAGTCTGCAATGATGTACCTCTATGGGATGAAACCACACTGAGTGGCTTTCATGCAATGCAGGTCTGTCCCCATGTTAAAAATAAATAAAAGAAACGGTCTTATAAGGTGTGCCTATAGTAGAGATCTATGTAGAGAAACACTTCTCTTTCACATTGAAGCATTTTGGTCATATCTGTTACCAGTGTGGCAAAAGCAGCAATTATTTTAGCCACATTTTTTTGGTTTGTAGCTATGCATCGATGTATGCAAATGAAAATAATACATTCAACACAGGTAATTAAATAATATTTAGGAAGCAGAATTAAAACCTAAGGAGCCAATAACAGACTCAATGAGCTATTCTGGCGCTACTTTAATTGATCATTTTTTAAAAGGTATATACCAGAATCCTTAATGTTAGGGAATCCCTGTGGTCTACAATTACAAACGCTAGTTATTACATGCGTTGAATATCCAATGCTTATATAAAATATTAGCGAATTGCCCATCAAAAAATGACGGCAATGAAATTGTAAGGTAGCTAATGGTTATTTTGTGTGTCCTACTGAAATATATAATACAATTTACCTATTTTGAAGCATTGTGTTGAAGAGCTGGCAATCTGTTTTATGTTGCTGCAGCATCAGTGCTGTGTAAGCGTGATGAATGTGTGCATGTATAGTGTGCGTGCGCTAGACGAAACCGTTAGTGTAGTAGTGTACTTCAGCATTGGCGTAAAATGGCGGGTAATGTGTGGTATGCATCATAGCGGAATATCCGTAGCGTTTGTGGTATTTTGCGAGTTTCTATGTGGTGTTTTCGTGTTTAGAGTGCGTAGCCTTGTTCATCGTTTGTTCAGCCCATTTTTTCTCTCGCTTAGCGAATTTTTTAGTGTTCAAACTCCTATTTTTAGTTAAATGAAGGTGTAAGTTGTTTTTTTGAGGTCCTGGATGCTTTTTATGTATGTGCTGTGTGTATTTATTGTGTTTTCAATTTTGTAATGTTCGCGAGTTGCGTCCAATTGTTGGCGCTCCATGCCAGCAACTGAGGCCCTCACCCGCGGCCCTCGATATGAGAGGGTCGCGGCTCGCACAGCGAGCCCGCAAGCGTTGGCAACAACTCGTACGCTCACAACTATATATGTGATTTTGCATCTGTGCCCAATATGTATTCTACTAGAATAATATCAGTAAAACTTTCCTTTATTCGCCATGTCAAGTGACATATGTGTAAGAAGATTATCACCTTCAGCCTTAATATACACAATGCATTGCACCTCACCCAAAATTTCGACTGAGTTTGTGATTCTTCATCTTGTTAGACACTTTAGGGAAAGCATGGTGTACATTTGATTTTAAGCTCCATTATAAATAGGGCCCTGCTTTCTTTTGCAATGTGTTAAAATAGTTTTTGACTTGACCCTATACAGCGATATGCAATATGTTCGCAAGTTACAAATTAAGGATGATAATAATAATAATAATAATAATAATAATAATAAGTCTTGATTCAAAATACTTAATCGTGATGACGAGAACTAAATGCATAAATGATGAAAACAAATCACATACCTGTAGCGCTGACCATGTATTTCCATTTAACGACATACGCATCTCCCTCATGGAACTGACCAATGCTCTGTTTTGGCAGCCTACTGTAGTCAAATTCCAAAATATGCCATACATCAACACAAGTGGTGGTGATCTCATATTGCCGGCAGTCTTCTCCCTCGATAAACCCATAACCACGTCTAACATTCATTCCATCAAGGACCGTGCCTACAGCAGTCTTGGGAACTGGAACCATCAGCATGACATCATATGGTTTGTGGTCGAAGTCATTTTCTTCCTGTCACAAAGAACAGATACTGCGTTTAGTTACCAGTTTTACTAAAAAACTAGTCTAATGGTTAATATCATTCTGATACCATTCGGGAGCAAACTGGAGCTGGTTTAGTGTTAATTTTTTCTATGGTGTTGAATTTTCACTTAGTGCAACTTGGTGTTTTTTTGTAAATAAATAATATAACAAGATAAATGGGTCAAAGTCTTAAAATGTACCAAAGAATGATACGGTTTGTGTTTTGTTTTCTATGAGTGGGGAAGACTTTATCCATAGCAGAACGAAAATATAATACAGTCAATTGTAATTCATTTATATTATGATTAATTAGCACAAAGATTAAATGCCTTTGATTTCACAAGCATTAATACATTTATCCTTGATGTGAATACGTTCAAATAATGTACCATTAAGGGGGGCTGAAAATAGAAATGGTAGGGGGACTACAAAATCACAACAGCAGCATTCATCTAACAGAGGACACTGTATGAGCACATTCAGAAAAAAATGCTTAAAATGTCCTTTATAAAATCAACCTGGTTCTCCCACCAGCTCACTGGTAAGTGGCCCATTTGATTTGCAACTGAACCCTTCCTGAGTATGCCAAGACTTTCAACACCTAATTTTGCTAGAAGAAATAGAGCATTACATCCATGTGGTGCAGATGTTTACTTTTCTTAGGTTTAGGTTTCCGATCTGAATGTGAACTGCTGAATTCACAACAGGAAATTATTGATAAACTTTTGACTTCTTACCACTCGAATTGAGCTCAACCAAAGACCTTTAAAAAATGCAATTGGGCCACTAGTTACATGTGGTATGGCCATGCTTACACATGTAATACAAGATAAATAAATGGGCACACACTGGTCAGAATTTGCCCGATTCCATGTGGACCTCTGCATATGTGCAGGGCCAAAACATGTGGAGGTTCAGAGAGTGGCCCAGGTATTGGAGAGAAAAAAAAAAAGTGTAACAATGAAATGTTTAATAATACTTCCATATTCATGCACCCTTTCTGTTCAAAATAAGTATGAAGTTTATACTGTAAAAAAAATCTTACATGCAGTGGTAAATGGGTGTGTGTGTGGGGGGGGGGGGGGGGAACTAGATTTGAGACAGATTTCCATCTATTATATTCCAATGCTACTACACAAATACTATTTTAGAGGTCTTCAACTCTTATTAAGGGTCAGACTAATTTCAGCACAAGAGAATAACAGAGCTAATATATATTGAATCGAATATGTACAAGTAAAAATGTATAGCAAATCCGTGTTTAACTGTATAAATTTACAAATTGGGCAGTTGAATCTGGTCCATGGTACTTGGAGCACACACTTAAAATCACTCTTAATAATAATAATAATAATAATAATAATAATAATATAATATAATAAAAATAAAAAAAAGCACCCAAAGCCAACTTTGCAAGTAGCTAATAGAATAAGACTATATGTGTTTTACAGGAAAGTAGTAATGTTGGTTACAGAGAACACACATAAGAATGTAAGGAAGCAGACATGGATTTAGCTGAAAACTGATTTCATAGTAACAAAAAGTTGATCTATACTGAATGCTATATGGCTCTAGAGCTATATTTTGCTGACCCCTTCTGCAGAGGAACAGATTTTGTGCAAAGAAGAAAACAACTTCTCAAAAGGAGAAAAGATGGCCACATTTAAATAAAATTCACTAGTTACAAGGATCAGAGGTGATATAAAAAGGTTGAACTTTATGGGCTAAAAGTATTTTTTCAACTTCAATTACTATTTTCAATATTTGCACATGCTGAAAAGTATGACGTTTATTTTAAATAGGAGTTTCACTTCTCATAAGCAGCTTTTTATTATTTATGGGCCAGAGTTATTTGTGTATACATAGTCTTTAAACCCCATGCATAACATGGGCAGGAATTTGTCTGCTTAATATAACACCTCCCATACTTTGTCAGAGTAGGAAATAATTTCAATTTCAGTCTGTAGGAAGTACTGTTTTTCCACTCTACAAGTTAGTATAGTGTGGTATTTTAGGTAAACAATTAGCATAACGGGAAATGTAGTCATGTTTCACTGCAGCAGCAAAGCAAGACTGCTAGTAATTACATTTATCAGCTCAAACAAGGCAAAATGAAGATTGTGTTATTTATTCTTGTCCACATAGTGTGAAGAAGCTGCTTTTCATATTTTTTATAAAGAAGCATTTTCCAGCTTTAATCTTGCCTTTGAGCATTAGTTTTTTGAGTTTGATTGGCAATGTAAGCAAGGAAAGAGATAATGGATAGGTGAAAGTTAGGAAAAAAGGAAGGGAGATTTGGAAAGATAGAGGAAGGTTAAAATAGCAAAAAGAAATAAAAAGAGCAAAAATAAAAGGGAAGGGAAGGACAGTGTGAGCGGATGAATTCCAGTTGTCATGGTTGGTGAAAGTAAAGTTATTACAAAGCGGCAGAATAAAACTGGCAAAAAGTAAAACTTCTGTATGCAAAAAAATAATTTATTCCAGGTAATGGTTAGTGAAGTTTCAAGACAAGGCATACATTTTGACTTTTTTTTTTTTTTTTCATATGGTACATGTTAGAGAATTTTCGCAAACACAAAAATGAAGGAGGCACAAAAAAAAAAAAAATGATCAAAAGCAACTAAAATATAAATATGTAAGGTTGCCAGGAGATAAAGCTATCGTCGTTTATTATATAAATCTATTGCCTTTTGTTTTGGGAGTTCCTCACACAAAATCTTCTCAGATGGTCTTTTCATTTCTGTCCAATCTAGGAACTTCTCCTTAAACAAGATGGTTTCATTATGTTCCGTCAGTCTGCCAAATATCGCCCAATCAGGACGTCCGTTTCCTTTCCTAAAGAACCACAAAATGCTAAATTAAAAAAGTAGCCAATGTGATAAACACAAACATAATATGTAAAATGAATTGCAGGTATCTAGTCTATCCACAAGTCCCATGGTTTGCTTGCATTGGAGACTCCACCTTTTAAGAATCAATACCTTTTTACTGCTTCCTCACCTCCTGTTCGAAAATATATTTATCTTTTTAGCACTTTTTGTTGTAACTATATGATCAAAGAGACAAAGCTTTTTCCATGTTCACATTGAGCAGATATCCGTTAATCACATTAATATAAGTTCTTTGTATTTTCTAGCCAAGTAAAACTTGATACTACAAATGTAAACAAATTGTCAAGATAGAGTTGATGTAAATGTTAACATTGGAAAAGTATTTTAATAAAATGTGGTTTGAATAAAATTATTATATATAAGAATTTTTTTGCACAAAATAAAAAGGAAATTAACATTTTTGTTTATTTATATATTAATGTTTTGAAAAATATTGAAAATAAAGTGCTGAATAAATAGTGCCTTGATTAATACCCAGAAAGAGGGATAAACACATATGTGGTCTGGCCCAAGAAACGGACTACCGCAGTAAATTGCCAGAGGTGCAAAAAAAGGCTAATGTTGCACATTGGGTAGAAGTGAAAATCATTCTTTAATAAGATACACATATTCTAAAATGACTTCATACCTTGGTATTAGGGGATTGCATTCCCCGGGGTCCAAGGGGTTAATGTCACAATTCTCATAGTCAAAGACTCCATTCCATAGGTGTTTTGCCAGCTGAAACGCCACCTTTCTCTGAGCCAATGTCACCTCCTTTCCATGCCACACATACACCTCACTGCCAAAATCAAATACGAGGACCTACCAAAAAAGGCAACATTTTTATACGATTCATAAAATGCAGTAAAACTAGTTGTATAGCACTAACAGTCCATTTTTTAAGTAAATTTCTATTAAAATAATGTATATTCTAGAGTTTTACAGAAACATGGGCATTACAGTTTAATACAATGTATAAATAACATACACACAAATAATTTCTTTAATTTTGTGCATGAAACCACTGGTGTAAGCCCTGCTAAGCTCTAGAGTGATAACACAGCAAATAACAGAGTATAGCAAGGAGTGGTGACTAGGAGTTGGAAACTCTAACTTCAGTCACAAACGCAGAGTACAATGTCCTACTAGGTGCTAAAAAGTGGCTTGACGAGTAGACTAATTCAGCTAATAAGAAAATAATTTGCGTACGTATAAATGGCAATCAAAACCACAAAGACCTCAAGATAAGCAACCCTTGGCACTTGCCTTCTTTGTCCAGGCCTGTTTCTCTAAAAGATGTACAGTAAAAGTGTTATATTTTGTGGCTTAAGGGACCACTGTAATGTCCTAGCAAGATGAGCTAAAAAAGTATGCACTGATCATTTATCTTGGAAAATAAATGTAATATTGCAATTATAATTTATTAAATAGAACTGTTAGAGTGCAATCCCTGCTGTGTTCTTGTCTGCACCCTGATAAGGTCATTAAAAGGGATGGTAGTTTTGGCTCCGGTCAAAATGTTTTTAAGAACACTCAGAAATGATAAGAAAAACAATCCTAGATAGGCTTCCGCAACATAAAAACTCGGCACCCGGACCTTCACGTGCTGCAGAACAGCGTGCCGTCATCAGGGCGCAGAGAACTGCGCCCTGATGATGCTCTGCGCTCCAGCCTGCATCCCATCTGCCACAGAGGCTTCTCATGCGCGAGCGCCCCCATCTCATATTTACTGGACCTGCTTGGCGAGGTAAGGGTCTGACAGTGTGCCATTTGGGCCAGGCAGGCATTGTTTCATGTGTCACTAGGAGTATGTTGCATTGCATGTTTATCACACATGCCAATAATGACAGTGACACGTAGTGATAAACATGCAATGCAACATGCTCCTAGTGACACATGCACAAAATAACAGTGACATTACATACAATATGCTTCTAGTGGCACATGCCAGTCCCACATGGCACACTGTCAGCCCCTTACCTTGGCAGCCTCCAGCAAGCAAGTCCAGTAAATATGAGATGGGGGAGCGTGCATGAGAAGCCTCTGTGGTAGATGGGATGCACGATGGAGCGCAGAGAGTCATCAGAGCGCAGTTCTGCAGTGTGCAACGGACTTGCCACCGAAAAGCTCACTGTCATCGGAAACTTAACACAACAAATGTCCAGCCAATGCAAATCAGTGTTGGTGGTACACTGTGTTGAGCAGCTGAACTTTGACAGTAAGTTTAATATTGAATATTGTTTTGTTTTTTTAAATCATTGAATGTGAACTTATCAATGATCAATGCCTAATTAAAACAAATGGATTATACTACAGTGCTCCTTAAATGGAGTGACCCAAGTAGAGTAAATAAGTAAAGTATGTACCCAATTAGAAACAATGACAAGGCAGAGATATCAAATGTGTTTTCTAAAGAAAAATGTTCACAAAAAGAAGAGTTCTATTTTGTGATTTAAGGGTTTATATTTTTATTAATACTCCCAATTTCATTTATTAAAAAAAAAAAAAAAAAATCAGTTTCAGTCCTAGCAGTGAACTTATTTAATCCATCATCATGGATATTTTCTGTGTCGAAGAGAAACATAAACCCACAAACACTTTTGGGCTGCATTTTGCTCATATATAAATGCGCATAACATTTCAATGTTCCACATGAGCGCTACAGAGAGACTGCTACCTTAGGCTATCAAGCCCAGGGTTTTGTAAACCTGGGTAGTGGTCAGCAAAAATGTATTACTGTGCATCAGATTACATAAACATTAAAATACTGACCTCTTTAGATTGTAGTAGTGAACATTTTGGTATTTTACCCCAAAAATCATCATCGGGCACCAGTTTATCATCTACTAAGCGGTAGATACAGTTTGTCTCAATGATTGCATTTTCATATCTCTCATCCTCTTCTGGGCTACCAGCACCTATCATAGGGAAAATATGAACACATTTATTGTCCACTTTTGTTCTTTTACACATTTGTTTTTATTAACATATGTCATTACGTTTCAGTTTACATAAGTAAAGGTTGCATTCCAAGTACACTCATTCAAAATTTTACCTTGAAATTCAGTCTGGCCACCTAGGAGTTTCCAGAATTCTCTAGATGCGTGCGTGTGGGTATTTATTCCTTCTTCCACAGTTTGGACATAAGATGCTCTGCATCCCACTTCCCTCTTCGTCTGAATTATGGATGCCAGCTCAGAAGCCTAAAGAAGTCAAATATACTAGTTTACTGGTCATGGCAAATATCTCCAGGACATTTTACTATAAACATAAAAAAAAAAAAAAAAACTCTGATATCTATTTCAAGAAGTTATTATAAACATACTCTCATTACAGATACTAATTACAGTGTTGCAGAACAGTCATATGGTTCGTGCAAAAGCAGGCATAAGAGGGAATAGGAGATAATAATAAAAAAATGAAGAAAAAAAAAACAAACAAAAAAGCAACTGCTTATGTTCTCATGTGACTTGAAAGCCGTTGGACAAAATGCTAGCTTACCATTAATATTTAAGCGTTTGCGTAACTTTTTAGAGAGTTTTCAGTTTTGTTTTACTAGTTTTTTTTATTTTTTATTAACAGGAATAGAATGAACCCTCTATGAAAAACTGCTAATTGAAGGATGTTTATCCTAAATACAAATAAAACATGTTGGCATGACTAATACATATCTTATGGCAAAGCTTCTGTAATAAGAGAAAAGGATATATAGTGTATGGTTGGTCATTAGAAAGTATACAATTGGAGAACGTCAGTTTGAGAAGAAGATTGACTATATGACTGTGTGGGGTAATCTATGTATTTTTGGGTTTTAAGAGAGGTGACCGTTTTAGAATGTTTTTGCATTTATGAAGTCATCTAGCGAATTGTTCGCTTTTTAGCATACGCATGCACACATAGAAGCAGTCTACAAATATATACTACAGTTCTGTTATAAAGGCTTGCCTGTTTACCAAAACCTGGACAAGTTTTTGCATAACTCCAGGTCAGGTGCTGCTTCCTCTGTGATGATACACATCAACTAAGATCACCATATCACAGTTGCAAGAACCAACCTCACATAGATGAGCCCCATATAATAACAAAACTACAGTTTGAGAGAGTTTCTAGCACTGTATCATAATCCATTGTTCTAAAGTGCACTTAAGAGCAAAGCACATAGTACTGAATGGATCCCATAAGTGCTCTTCAAAGCGTGATAGAGCACAAAATTCTATGTTAAAATGATCTATTTTTTTTTATTACACAAACCGCTAAAAATCTAATGTCTTAGGTCTGTTTACAAACACACTCCTGACTGTTCCATGATTAACAACACCTGCCGACGCCGAGAGGTGAAGGCTCCATGAACACAAAGATTTAACTTCAGGAATACAGCAGGACATATTAACCCACAACTGTACTCTTTAGCTTATTACATCTGCACAGATGAATTTACTTCTATGCTCTACACAGAGCTGCTGTTGAGAGTCTACATGAGTTAATGGCAGTGCCCCCAGACAAACACACTTCATTTATGATTTTATAGTGTAGAAAAAAAAGGCACCCATTTAAAAAATTCAAAAAGTATTTAAACATGTCTTTACAGTGGTGTGCTCCAAGTTGTGCTGAATTAACTGTCCCAGGGGCAAAAGTGGAACGTTTTGAGCCTCTCTACCCAAAATCCATAGCAACAGTGAAAACTCGCTTTACAGAGTAATGGAGTATTATCTAGGGAAAGGGCCACTTGGTCTGCTTGGGATATATAAATATAATTATTTTTTTTTTTTTATAAGAGATTACAGCTATTCCTCTCTGAACTATATGAATTATTATATAAGCAGAAATGACAGAATGAGGAATGGGCCAGAGCAAAATGTTAATATAGGACGTGTGTAAGAGTAAAACACATATGTATGCATCTCTGCATATCAGGGAGAGTCAACAGATGGACTTGGGTCCAAATCTGGCCCGTCTCATAATTCCAAACATGCACACCTATACATCATATATAAATATCCACCTATCTGTATTATGAACATATGTGTGTATTATTTACATCAATATAGAGAACTAAAAAATTAAACCATTTGTGCAACAAAATATATACAAGGTCAAAAGGAGACTGGTCTGCTAAATGTTGTAATTATCAGGACTGGACTTAGTGATGTGTTTTTATAAAATGTCATCTATTATCAACTACCTGTCAGGAGAGGAATGACAGGTTCCATCTAAGCTCAATAACCCTGAAATAACCTCAGATGGTATCTGTTTGCGCAAAAACCAAGTCATAATCCAAATAAGCCTGTGTGTCAAACAGCGCTGCACGCATTATGTCAGAGGATTTCCTTCCATAACAGCAGGCATGATTCAAAGTGTTAACATGCCGCGCAGAGCTAGATATTTAAAAACAAAGGAAGTACATCAACCACTTCCTACCCTTTCGTATCGCTTTTATTCATACATTTCTCAGGAAATGTCAGTCAGTCAAAAACTGCGAGAGTCACAAATGTCAACATTTCAGGACACGAACCTTGGCTTTTTCAATGACGTTTGCAAATTCTCCAACCCACAGGAAACAGTAATGTGGAGTGATCAACAGGAAGCAGTCCCCGCTGTTTAAGGATGAGGCTCGTGGCTCTACCAATCTTGACTGAACATGTCGCCGTCCTAAACATAACAAAGAGCTTGACATAATGCTCAAATGCAAAGTATTACTTTACTTATAAAAATAGAGATTAAGACCACCAACACAGGCATTTAACTCAAAGAAGAATTACATTCTCCATGTTTTAGACACAGAGTTTATTTCAATGTTTATTTGCTTATTTACACATGTTATTAGCATGTTCTCAAAAGCATAATTGTGTTAACAGGTGCTTAAAAGCTCTGTTTTTACTCACTGAAACATTCCAGACAGCCCCTGCAAAGGTCCGTCCTATAAAGCTCACACATACTGTCGGGATGGATATAAAAATAGTGGTTAATAATTGGAATATCATATTATACTATAATATCCATATAAGATAGAACTTTATTCATACAAAAGTTCTGACAATACAGTGCTTCTATAAATACTAGATGTATTACCCAGTCATAGACAAGTCTCAGCAGCATGGCCATTACATCTAGTACCAATAGAAACACTGTGTGTGTGAGCTACAGGGGACAGACCTTTGCAGGGACTGTTTGGGAGATTTCATTGAGTAAAAACAGAATTTTTAAGCTGAATTCTGAAACCCTCAAGTCACAGCTGATACAGCGGAGAACTAGGAGTCATGTTACAAGGATTATTAGACATGTGCTTCTCCAGCTTTCAAAATCAATCTTTTTTTAAGCCCATATATGCATTTAGTCCCTACAATTTAGCATTTAGGTCTAAGCTTCTCATAAAAAAGTTACCCATTCTGATGTTCGCAGATAGAGATCTCAATCCAACTACACAAATTAAGAAAAACGTTTTACACTTTTAAAGAACCATTATTAATGGCCAAATCTTCCATTACTGTATACTAGAGCACATTATAGTATACCATAAAAAGGGTATATCACAATTTTCCAAGTTAATGTTGTCCAAGATTAAATAAAGTTCCAGTTGGGGTGACATCCCTTTAAAAAAATTACTGCAGATGCATTATTATTACGGTCTTTGAATTTACATATATATAACCACCACTTGAATGTCGCACAGTAGAGGACTTGAGACAGAGGGAGTAAGGAGAGAGATAATCGGTGCATGTTCCATGCATGTTATTTACCTTTAATCTGTATTAGCATAAGCTTCTTATATGGCACCGCACTGTTGTTGGAGTGTTGTTCTGTGAAGTTTACACTTCGCAAATTGACACTGCTGAAGTTTTCTTTACTTGCAAGTCCAGCAAGTGCTACTTCTGAGAAGTTAGAATTCTTGGACACTAAAACCAAAGCAAACAGATAAAGAAAAAAAAAAGAACATGAACGTCAACAGAAAGCGGCAGATACAGTTTAAATCTGTGACTGTCACCACGTGTGGGTTTTGGTTGTTATTACTACTTTTTTGTCCCTTTTTAATAGGATTATTACAGTTCTAAAATTTGGAATAAGCGTTGAAGCCCCTCGTCTGAAGAACTTACATGGTAAAGGATAAGTGGTGATGTGGTAGAAATAGGACACTGTATTTGGCTCACTGTAGTACACCTTGGGACCGGATTCTCTAAAATAGTACATTTTTATTTTATATCGGGTGTACATATACAGTGCTGTGAAGAAGTATGTGTCCCCTTCCTGATTGCATATTTGTCACACTGAATGTTTTCAGATCGTTAGTCATCACATAATAGTTGTTGTAATTGCGATTTTGTCGGTAACGGTATCTTAAAGTTACAGGTTGCGCATATGCAGTGAGCGCAGAAGGCGCTCATCGCAAGGCCTGTATGGTAGAGGGGGTGGAGGCTTCCAATGAGAAAGTGACGCGTTGGCCGAGACCGGGCAATGATCGCCAAAGGCGCTCATCGCGAGGCCCATAAAGTAGAGGGCGGAGAGGCTCACTTAGTCTGGCAAACAACATTGCCAGGCTTCAAATTTGCCGTCATTTTTGACGGGCAAGTCGCTAGTAAACTAATATTAGATAATGGGAACATGAGTGAACAAATCACATCTTTTGTTACTTTTTTCATTTATTTAATTAACAAAAGTTGTCCAATATCAACTGGCAATATGTGAAAAGTAATTGCCCAAGTTTTTAAATCCATAAAATGGAATTTAAATGAAATGAACTGAGCACAGCCAGTCATGATAGATATTATATACATACAGCACAACAATAATTTAGCTTATGGTGGGCGAAAGAGATCGATGCCCCCCCCCCACAGTAGTAGTGAAAATAAAAATAAATAGTTTTCCCACAAATTTACTGATATATATTTGGCCCTTATCATTAAGTCAAGTGATAAGGACATCACCTAAATAATGTAATGGACAAAAGGTAAGGAAGCTACACTAGGGATAAAACAAAAAGTCAATTTAAAGAGGCCAATGAGTTCTAGAAGACATGTGCTGGTGGTTCAGCTTTGGCCCTGTATGCATTTATCAGTTACCTCTGTAGTTGACAACTATTGTAAACTTGTGAATTACAGATCCAAAGAAATGTCAAAAAGAGAAACATATGTGAATTTCAATGTGCAGTGCGATTATAAACAAAACCTACTTTTTTCTACTTTCATTCGCTTGGACTCCATGAAGGCCACATTCAGCCTGGTCTCTGTATACTCCTGCAGGATGTCATCTCTTGCTGCCAGCATCTTCAGAGGGTTCCCAGAGGCCTGAACATTACGTGCCGGTCTCACTGCACGCTTGTGTTCTGCTACAGACGAAATCAACCTAAACAAATGAGAACGGTACAAACACATCAACAACCTTTTAGTTATAAAACTCAAAAACCTGCTTATTTACTTTAAGAAGTTCAACCAACTGCTAGACATATTCTGTGATTAAGCATTGAACTGGTGAATGATTATTTCCTGCTAGGAATAACATACAGCTGTGCACAAAATGGAAGATTGAGGCCAATTTTCTGGTCACCGGTTTTAGAGAATATATTCTTAATATATAACTTCCAGTTGTAATTTTAAAAATAAGCTGCATACAGCCTATCCTATATTATCGCATTTATCTCGTCTCATCTCATCTCCAAATATACTATTGCACTGGTTTACTCTTAAAGGAAAAAGACTAACAATCTAAAAACATTTGTATTTCATGTTTTTTTCTCATTTTTATTTTAAATAGATATGTTTTTTCTTCTGAATATGTTACAAAGGGACAGTAAAATATTTTTTTTCTTTGCAAGTGTTCTTTCTTCCCAAATGCTGCTTATTACAGGCAGAAAAAATCAGATTTAAAATGTTTAACTATCTGGGGGCTTGCTCCTGCCAGCCAATGAGAAGTAAAAAATGGATGCAGAGTCATACTTGCTTGACATGTACATATGCTCTGTGCACTCCCTGTTTGTTTTAATGAAGGTTTAAAACAGGCATTACTATATAACATTTCCATGTAAAACACAACTTTCATTAATATTTTTATAGCATTGCTCTTTGAAACGTTAAGTGTGCTTCATGTCCCTTTAATGCGTATGTTGGCAAGAATAAAAACTCTCTCACCAAGATGGAGGCGGCAGGGCCCAGCTTTACGTTGTGTGTATATTCTTTTTTATGGAAGTTATACTTAAATTAACAAGTAAAAAAAAATATATAATATATAAATATATATATATATTATATATATATATATATATATAAATATATATATATATATAGTATATATCCCATGGATAATGAAGGTAGGCAGTAGTAGCTAGTAGTATATTGATGGTGTAGGCGACTTTTTAATGGGCTGCTTGAGATCTGTCAATACTTTGAGACCAAAAAACAGTCTTAGTCAATTCCTTATGATTGCACACTATATAAGGCGCAATGAGTTCTGTTCCTGCAAGCAGGATGCATAGAATGCTTTTGACATTTTTGCCTTGCTACAGTTGTAATATATTAGCAGACAGAAGGCTTCCAAAGTCAAAACAAGCAATAAAACCAGTATGACATTTAATATCCATTAAAGTAATTCCCACTGGCTTCGGAGAACTGGAAACATATGTGAAGAAAAGTGCAGAGGTATTTTTATGTTCTAAAATATGGAGCAGGGTTCATCCCTAACAACCTCTTATTTTACTGTATTCTGTTTGCCAGATGCTATTGGCCAGATAGTTTTTTTGAAAATAGGAGGTATATGTCCATGGATGAAGCAATGGTGCAATCCCTGGGGTAAAATTATACTAAGCATATGCACACACAAAAGGCATAACATTACTATACTAAACTGAAATGGAGTGCCTGCTATAAACAATGAGACTTTAATTAGGGCAAGAATAACAATGACCATACTCGTTAAAAGGATGCATTATGGTGTAAAAACAGAGCCAAGTCAGCAATATCAGTGATGGGAGAGGGAAAGATAAAATATTATATTGAAGTAAAGTATGACCTTCCAATGATGATAGTACATTATCTTTGCAGAGCAGCATTGTAAAATATTACAGCGCTCGTAAAGATGCAGCACAATTTGCTGTAACTTGTACTTCGAAAATTAGCAATATAATTATTTTAATGTGAATTTGTAAGATATATTTTTGTTTGCAAAATTGCATTTTCTACTTTTTTCCACCTTCCTAGTCCCCTGGTGGGCCCAGCGGTTAGGTTTGGTGCTTTCACCATTTGACCTGGGTTCAATTCCAGTCCGGGGAAACACCCTGAAGGCCACACACGGTTGGGCCTGGTCAGTACCTTAGATGGGGACATCCCTTAGGATACCAGGAGCTCTATGCTGTGGCCCACTGGAGAAAGAATTGGCAACCCCATTCCAGTATCTCTACCATGAATATCAAGTGGATCAGCATGGTGTGTTTACAGTCCATGATGTCACAGAGAGCCAGACACGATCTGAACAATGCAAACACAGTTTCTTTTAGCTCAGGATTATTGATAAAAATTGATAATTGTTTTCTAAAACAAATAATTCTTGTGATATGCAAATCTGTCTTCAGATGGTTCAATGTGCTAATTAGTGTTTGGTATAGGACCTAAACATGATAACACAGGAGCAGATCATATTTGCCAGCACACACACAAAATGAAGTACAGAGCACCTCATACAAATTATCTCAGCCATGGTACCCATATGCACTCTCCAAGACCACTGACCATAGATTATAACTTCAAAATGCCTCCAGGGAACATCAGAAGTCCCTACACCAATACTACTTACATAACTACCCAGTGTGCAAAATCTCTCTCAAAACTCAAAAGCAGACTTCAAAATTCCTGAAAGAGAGAAAAAAAAAAAATAGAATAGAAAAATAAAGCATTATAGTCAAAGTTCCCCCTGATCTGTAGCAATTACATTCTGACCTTTGTTTTGTATGCATCCTGCTGCTAAATCGCCATAGGGCAGAAGTAAGGAAAGGCTCATCCTTAACCCCAGTAATAAAGGTGCTGCAATATGAAACCTACAGGGTCATGGTTAGCATGGGAAAAAGTCTGAGAAAAACATACTACAGATCTTATAGCTGCAAAGCTAAGTATCATCATCCTTCATGTAAACAGTTCATGTCATGCCTTTGTCTCCAGAGCTGTGAGCAGACATAAAAGTGGTTGTAAATCCTAGAACAATCCTGGATTACACAAATGTAATATGTGGTCAGCAGGCTGAAGTACTGCAAAAATATGAAAAATGCATTGACTGACGAAAAATAAAGAGTGAAGAGTTTTCATATTTTAAATATAAAACTAAAATAAACACAATGTGATCTCACTGAATCCTGCCCAAAATAGACGAACATGAGATGGTCATTTGGGACCCGACCGCCTTTGGCTTCAACATTAAAAGAAAAACACAATGATTTTTAAAATGAGTTCTAACTTAAAAAGATTCTCACTTTGGTTCTTCGACGCAAAGATATCATCAAAGTTTTCTTCAAAGTCCAAATGGCATAGAGACTTGTGCAAACTCCAATGGACGGTAGAATCTTGAGAAGGTTTCATCATCGTCTAGCTTTCATCACCTCTTTTACCAGATTTGCTTGTGACTGACAGTGTGGTGTCATGTAGCCCCGCCAACTAGAGAATAAAGAACAATGGTGTTAATATGGAATATTCCATGCTAGTAAACAGATCAGACCTATCAAAAATACAGATCGGTGAACCAATAAAACAATGCTTGCATGAAAAGGCATAATCAAGCTCAAACTACATCAAACACAATATTGTTATTTCATGTAATTATGTATTATAATAATGGGGTCACATGTTATAGCAAGTGTTGCTGAACGTCCAATAGGAGTCACAATCAAAATAATAGTATCATTTCTTGAACTCTACTGAAACTGAAATCTTGCTTATTGAATATTCTTAATCATCACTTATAGAGCACCATTAATTTATGGAGCTCTTAAACAAGGGGTTAACCCATTGAATACAATTAGTTCAAGATGTGTAACTACAATTTAAAGAAATAACTATTATGGTAATTATTTTCTATATGATATTTTTGACCACCACAACTTTGTAAATGGAAAACTGTTTTTATTGTATTTTCTCACAACCAGACTTTACATTTTAATTTTTATATGCTATGAATGTTAGTAAGAAAGTTTTTGGACCCCAAGATCAAAAAACAAACAGTAAAGGAAATGTCTCCAGTCAACTATTTAGCAAAGAATAGAATTATTAAAGAATTCTCCCAAGGTAAATGGGTTTAAAAGTATTAAGTTGGAATGTTAGGGGGATTAAATTTGCCTAGCAAAAGGGAAAACGGTGTTGTACAGACATTGTAAAAAAGAGAAAGCAGATTTGATATTTCTCCAGGAAACACTTGGGGGAAAGCTAAAATACCAGGCTTTGCAGTAGGTTGTTTTTGATTTTAGACATCACTCAACAGGTAGGAAAAAAAACAGAGGAGTATCATTTTTTCTCTCTAATGAGCTAGAAATAGTTTAAGTAATTTCAATTATAGATCCAGATGGACGTTACATTTTATGGAACGGCCAGATTAATAATCAGAAAATTACACTGATCAATATTTATGCTCCCAACGAGAAGCAAGGGAAATTCCTTAAAACAAATAGGTAACTTAATCAGAAATATGTACAGGGCCCCGCTCATTTTGGCAGGGGATTTTTATATGTCTCAAATATAAATTTGCGACAGGTCTAAAAAAATTGGTGGATAAAAATTTAAAAAGAGTGAGCAAAGTTGCTCAAGTATTTACTGAATGGATTATTAAAAACAATTTATTCGACGCCTGGCGAGTTCAATATCCAAATCAAAAAGAATTTTTCTTTTTATTCAAAACCGACACAATATCTATTCACGAATTGATTTAATTTGGGTAAACCCCCAAATAATTGATAAGATTTCTGACACCGAAATAGGTAAGATTGTTATATCCGATCATGCCTACACCACAGTAACAGTAGAAATAAAGTAAAATTTGATAGACCACAATGGAGATTAGATGACACTATAATAAAAAATAGAAAAAATAAAGAATTTCTAAGTAGAGAAAATTTCACAATTTTTTGATATCAATAGCCACACTGTCCCTTCCTATTGCACGATTTGGAACACATAAAAAGCTTTCACAAGAGGTTTTATTATTAAACTTAAATCTCAGTTGATAAAACAGAGAGGAGCCCCATTAAAAAAAATTATATATAGAGTTAAACAAATTGGAATCAAATTCTTTTATGGACCCGCAAACAACAGACTATGGCGGAGATCAAATTAATACGAAACAGAATAAATACGATCAATCAGCAAAGGTCAGATAGCCGCAATATGGCGTTAATCAACAGATATACCACCATCAAAATAACAGAAACAGTAAACTACTGGCCACTCAAGCTAAAAAAAAAAAAGAAGAAAAGAAAAGAAAATAGTAGTTATAAAAGATAAAGAAAAGATATATTTCTTCACCCCAAGAAATTGGTCAAGCCTTTTCTAACTATTATCAGGAACCTGTACAATTTGGAAAAAAGCTAGTTTCTGTAAACCATTAACAGAAGAAATACAATCATTTTTGGATGGTATTCAGCTACCTAAATTATCAGAAGGTGATCGAGAAGAACTGAATGATCCAATTACTATTCAGGAAGTTCTTCAAGTAATCAAACAATTGAAACCTTATACTACGCCAGGACCAGATGGATATACTAATCTATTTTATAAATCATTTGGTCAAATTTTGAGTCCTCATCTAACAGAAATGTTCAATGAAATTAAGACAACAGGAACGATACCAGGGGAAATGACAAAAGTTGCATTGATAATGATTCCTAAGCCCAATCTAGATCCTCAGTTTTACGCTAATTACAGACCCATTTCACTATTAAATGCAGATATTAAACTGTACGTGAATATTCTGGCTCTTAGAATTCAGAAGTTTATAGAGAAATTAATTGCAATAGATCAAATGGGATTTGTGTCTGGCAGACAAGGATCGGAGAACATTAGAAAGCTTATGAATCTGGGTGAAGTTGCGAGGGCTAAAGGTACTCCCACCCTATTCTTATCTTTAGACGCCGAGAAAGCGTTTGACAGAGTAGGGTGGGAGTACATGCGATTAACGTTATCTAAATTTGGGTTCGGAGACTTTGGAGCTAAGGCGGTTGGGGCCTTGTATGGATCCCCTTCAGCAGAAGTAACAGGTCTAGGACGTTAGGGCAAGTTCCTTTGGAATATCAAAACTGGTACTAGACAGGGTTGCCCCCTCTCCCCCACCTTATTTGCGCTGATGCATAGAACCACTGGCGGAAGCTCATTAGATCATGCCCCACAAATCTATGGGATCAGGGTCGGGAGAGAGGGAGTACAAAATCAGTCTATATGCAGACGATGTGGTCTTGTCACTCACCCACCCTGGAGAATCACTTTACCATTTGTTAAATGTAATTCAAATGTATAGTAAAGTTTCTTATTACAAGTTGAATTATAGGAAATCAGAAATACTTTATTTTAACTTTTCAGTAGGTTTGTTGTCCCAGTTGAATACTACATATTCCTTTGATTGGAACTCGAAATCATTCAAACATCTCGGAATTACATTTTTGAGAAATTTAAAGGAAATGGTTGATAGGAATTACAAGGATTTATATTTCAAGTTCCAAAATATTATAGGAAATTGGAGGAAAGATAGATTTTCCTTTTCTGGCAGAATTGCAGTTGTAAAAATGACGCTCCTCCCAAGAGTCAATTATATTTTGAGATGTATTCCATTTAAGATCCCTAGATATTGGTTAAAGAAACTGCAATATGTAATTGATGTTTATATACATCATTCTAAATACATAAAGTTGAAAAAAATAACCATGGGAAGAAGCTTCCTAAAGGGAGGAATTTCCTACCCTTTACTACAACCTTACCAAGAAGCCAACTGTATAGTACAGGCTTTAAAATGGCTGGAAACAGCAGAGAAACTACCAGGGATGCAAATAGAAAAAGCACTAATCCCAAATTGTCATCTTTCAGCTTTGGTTTTTGGGGAAAAACCCTCTCAAGGATCTTGTGATTGGATCATCGGTGGTAAAAGTAATTTTAAAAAATTGGAGACAGATCAATAGGAAAAATAAGTTGATCCCTAGGGGCAGCTTAATGACTCCAGTGAAAGCTTTGTTACATTCAAATATGGCAGGTACTATTAATGACTGGAATAGTAAGGGGTTAATATGTGTTAAAGACACTCTAATCGAAGGATCAATAGCATCCTTTGATCAAATTAAAAATAAGTTTAACATCGCAGCAGAAGGATGGCTAACGTACGAAGCTTATAGAGCCATCTGTTGCAAACTTAATATACTCTCACAAATTGGTAAAGAGTTAAGCTCTACAGACAAAAATTCTCCTTAAAAATCGGGAAAAAAAACATCTAATATCCAAATGTTTTAACATCACAAGATCCTTCGGAGAGCAGCCTAAAACCAAGGGAATGAATCAATGGGAGTTGAACTTAAATTTAGTACTTGAAGTAAAAGACTGGGACACGACTGAGATTGACAAATAGATTTATTAAACAAACAACATATAGAGAAACGTTTTTTTTAAATAATTAATAATTGGTATATCACACCTGTCAAAATTGCGCAGATTTCCCATTCCCCTTCGGAAAGAATGTGCTGGAGGGAATGTGGTAACTCTGCCCACTTATTGCATATTCTATGGGAATGCCCGAAATTAAATTCCTTTTGGAAAAGCTGTTATGAATTATTGTCTAAAATTGTGGGAAATCAATTTCCGTTTACGGGAGAATGCAGCTTGTTACATATCTTTCCAAGCGATATCATCATAGAGAAAAAAGCGTTTGCTATTCTGATTTTCTCAATAGCAAAAAATATAATAATTACTAATTGGAAAGAGAAGACTGCTCCAATCTTTGCTGATATCGTTTGGAAAATAAAACATATCCGGGAACTGGAGAAAAACTATGAACAAAGAGGTTTTATTAAAGTTGATCCATTAAAATGGAAAGCATGGGACCAAAAACAGGGAATAACTTGTTAATATTCAAATTCTAAAAGGGTTGAATGAGGAATGAAAGGGGAAGAATGGCAATGTAATTAATGTATATTTTGCTGTTGTAAAAGATCTATCAATGATACTTCAGTATGTAAAAAATTTTTTGCAAAATAAAATAAAAGATTATAAAAAAATAAAAAATAAAAATTTAATTTTTATATGCAATTATTCATTACTGTAGGTTTCCGCTTTCTTTCCTTCTCTCAAAGTGTGTACTTTTAAACAAATACGCTTCCTGTGTATTAAAAGAGTTTTCTCCCACCTCAAACTAGATCCTTGGAAACTAAAATGGTAGATTCCTGGTAGCAGAATGGTATAGGTAAAGTAATACATTAGAGCTGGTATTTTTTCTTAACATGTTGCAGACTATGTAGTTCTCAGAGATACGGATAATAAACAGCAGAAGGTGTGAATAGTGAAGACTGATACTATACAACAATTGAGATCAATACACAATATAGCTTATAAGTGTCAGTCTTTAGGACTTTTTAAGGAACACTAAGTTATGTGAGAATGACAGAGCAAGGAAGGGAATTGCAAAGGGTAGGAGCAGCACAATAGAATAAGTCATGGAGGAGGTAGTTGGAGAGCAGTGGTATAGAGGAGACGTTTTATATCAAGACTGGTTACAAATGGAACATTTTTCTCCGTTCCAAACACTAAAATGTCTGCTTGATAAAATAAATGAAGAAAAATAGACAGAAAACTGGAAGCGCTTTCTGAAATCTCTCTAAGGATACACATTGTTACACTGATAGATAGCCCTGGAATGGAAAACAACAAATGTGCAGCTTGTTATTTGCACCTGACAGGAAACCATAAAGCCTACAGGATATCCAGCACTCAACCCAGGATTACAGAATTCATCATGTTAAAAAGTATTCTCAATCTAAGCCTCGGATATCAAGCTCACCTCGGTTGTGCAATTTTCCCAAAAATGATTCAAGTTTATCTAACTTCTTGTCAGATTCCAAATGCATGTCAGGTTTGGCTTCAATTTCTGCAAAAAAAAATATATATCTGTTAAAGTATTCAAAACAAAGGCATGCATTTGTAACCGTTTAGTTGAGATGCTCCTTCATATCCATGTACACTGAATGGATAAGCATAATGACAAGAAGGTCATCACTTTCTTTTTTCCAGATTCAAAGGAGTTCTACAGCTAATGGAGTGGTTTAACACCCAAAAATCACACGACTAGTGTCAAAATGGCTGCTGTCATCTCAATTATTGTAGAAATCATTGCAAAGTGATTGCGATATTTAATTGTAAAAGAATTCCAAGACTACTTTTCATAGTGTAAGTTGTGCACCACATGTAAGTTTAACATTAATTTCTTCTCTTAACGGTAGAAGAATGCTAGCACTATTGTAACTATTGCTTACCTTCGAATGGTTTGGAAATTGGAGTTGTCGTTTTTAATTTAGGAATCAAAGGTGATGCAACAGGTGTGATTGCTGTAGGCGACGCCAAACCTATATGGTAAACCAAAAAAAATAAAAAATAAAGTTGTGGTCACCTTCTACGAATAGAAAAGATCTATATAACAAATGTAAAGAGCCAATGCCATACCATGAAACAGTGTGTGTGTAATTGTATATATGTGTGTGTGTAAATGTATACATATATACATATACACATATTTATATACATACATATACACATATACATATATTTATATATTTATATACATACACACATATACATATATTTATATACATACATACATACATACATACATACATACACATCTATTAGACATGGAAAATGTTATTGAATTAGTATTTAATTAGAAAAAAAATAAAGGCTAATGCCTTTACTGGACCCCGGGGGCATCCATGATGGATTGGAGGATGTTTTCTTTTTTTTGTGAGAGGGGCAGATACATTTCTGGAGAGCAATGCTTGTATTTCCTGGTGCAAATCAACCTGCTCAAGGGTCTGTGAGGAAGGGTTGTAATCTCGATTTCAGACACATTAAAATGTATTATTTTATATAGCCTTCTGACATCTTCATGTTCCATCATCCCCTCACTAGCCCATAAGCAGAAAGCTGAACGAAAGATCTCCAGAAATGGAAACACCCACACAATTTCCAGGATCCCTCCGAGGCGCTGCTAATTAATAACTTACATTTAATTATGCTCTTGGACACAAACATTGTTTCGCAGTGTGCAGTGATCCTTTAAGGAAGGTATTCCACTACTGCATTGTGGGTACATTCATAGGTTGGCCGGTCACCTAAACTAACTCTTGCTTACATTAGCCACAATAGATTCATCAGTGCCTTAAGTTGATCAACAGTCTGACATAACATTTTATTGGTAGATGCAGTAGATTAATGACACACATTTTTAAAGCTGATATAAAGTACTTTCTATCAAGGTGAAACACTACTTCTCCCTATGCTAGTCTATTAAAAAGCCAGTTAAAAAGGTGCATTAGTTAATAAACGGGATTGCTGGTACAAAATATTATGTTCCATTAAAACTAAATTATCAGCACCGCAAGATTTTGACCATCAACCTCTGTGTGCAGAAATCTATGGATTTGGCAATAGTCACACAGAAGAGAACTACACAAACTACAATGACAAATGGTTACTAGATATAAATATTGAAGCTGGACATATGCTTAGCAATTCAAAAGGATATGGTACCTAAACAGTATTTAATGGTACCTAAACAGTATTTAATGGTACCTAAACAGTATTTAATGGTACCTAAACTTCTATTCAATATTTTATAGTTAAGCTATATTGCTACTTAATTACTTGCAAGTGCAATTTAGAGGATGTTCTGAATATTTCCAATATAAACTAAAAAAACAAACACCTGGAAATTATGGCCATGTTTCAACAAAACATGGAGCCAATATATTGATGGGACACTATGTTTCATGTCAATTTTTTGACTGTGCCAGGGTGAAACAATTCACCATAGGCCACCACACTGACCATAATCCACAAGACCATTAAAAGAACCAAGTCCATATTCTAGGACAGGTCTTCGATCCATTGCAGAAGATACAGCAGAATAATTGGCTTATGACAAACATTTTTTTTTTTTTTAATATGATGTTTGAAGATGGGTTTAAAGATTTAAAAAAAGTAGAATTTTGCACAAACCTTTTTTTACCATGCGTCCGGCTACAGTAAACTGTGTAGAGTCATTTGCTGCTCCCAATCCCTTTGATTTCCAGGATTCCTCCCTTATGGTAATCAGCTGTTTTCTTTCTTCAATAGACATTTGTAGACCAGTTCCATCGGTCACCCTTTGCTTTAATGGAAAAAATATATTATAATAATAAGACTATATTTATTAAGCCATTGAAAATAGGAACTTTGATCTATTGTAGTCATTAGGCATTTCTGCTATTTAGAGCAACAACAAAAAAATGTGGCAATGTGGTTATGTGTGGATTATGCATATTTAACATTTTATTAAAGCAAAAATACTCTAAATTGATCACAAAACATTGCAAACTCAGTCTTGTGGTAGAGGACTATTCTGGGTTTTTTAAAAGTTCAAAAATAATTGTAATGTTATATCTTATGGATAGTATTTTTGTTTATTTATATATATATATATATATATTTTTTTTTCTCTATCAGATTTGCAAGACAGCACACTCACATGATGACAAATTGCAAGGGGCAGAGTTTGGCAACTTACCTACCTATAAAGAACGGGGCTACATTTTGTTAAAAAAAAACAAACAACAAATGAATACATCTAGAATATATGCCTCTGCATGTATCTGTACATACAGTCAGATGATATACTCAACAGGAACACACAATTCTGGCTTTGTATAGAGGAAGTTGAATTAAAATGAGAAACCCAAAACTATAATCTTTTTTATTCATACTGCTATATCAAGAAAAGATCCCCATTTCCGTTATTCAAGCCCAAATCCAGCCATGTAAAAACAACATTTAATATTTAAGTCTGGAATTACCGGTGTTTACAAATTCTGTATTCTATTTTTATGATATGAAAAAGATTATGGCTCAATAAAGCCAAGTCACGTGGATTAAAAGGACAACTGTATTTTTTCCAATCTGCTCAGCAGGAACATGTACAAGACAGTCTGTTTTATCAATACACATACAGACACTCAGAAGTGAGTTGCAGTGTAGCCTGGTGTCTATTACGCAAGAAGAAATGTGAGTGGGAACATTTTTTTATTATTTTTCAGCAGAAGTTTGTAGGGTCTGTTGAAGGGCCAATGCAAAACTCCAAGACTATGACGTGGTTGTCTATATAAGGCATAGTACAAAGATATATATACTAGGGGTCTGCAAGGGACCAAAAAAAATCTCACTTGCATAACTTTGATATGCATATGAAATTGCACACCAACTCATGACGAATATTGTATGGATCTAGCCTATTTTACCTTTTAATAATCAATGAAGCAAACTATCACTTATATATATTCATGCTGAGAAGATAGGTCTCCACAGAAGAGCTATAGGTTGCCGCCCCGAGCGCTATAGGTTGCCGACCCCGCCCCGAGCGCCATAGGTTGCCGACCCCGCCCCGAGCGCCATAGGTTGCCGACCCCGCCACGAGCGCCATAGGTCGCCGACCCCGCCACGAGCGCCATAGGTCGCCGACCCGCCCGATCGATATATGTTGCCGACCCGTACAATATAAAAAATGGTAACAGCATCTTCTGAAAGCTCTTGCTGTGTATAAGTGTCATATAATGAAAACTAATTCATTTGATAAGTGTCATATAATGAAAACTAATTCATTTGAAAGCCTTTCAAATGACTGCAGTACACAAAATACTCCATGTTAAGGCACAACCTTTTATTGGGGTCATTCAGCAACATTGTGGGCTGTCACATTTTTGTAGATTGATCAGCAGCAAGATTCCTAAAGTTATAGATGGCTGGATCTGGATTAATATAATAAGGAATAGTTAAACTAGCATAGACTGCACACAATTGTCTTCAAAGCATTTAAAAAGCTGCTGCCTTTAAACATGAGTTTTTTTGTTTTTTTTCTTTGCTCCAGGAAATGAGTGGTCCAAATGTTGGGGGGGAAAAAAACCTTGAAAAATACAGTTTTGTAGGAATGTTAGTAGTTCCCCCAAATATAAGAGAGTGCGGATAATTTCCCCATATAGTTTTTTTTATCAACTGATGCCGTGCCTTAAGCCATTCAAATTGCAGTCTGTTCGAATGAAATATTAACTTTGTTGCAAATGCAGTCTGCAGAACTCAATTTTAAATTGCAATGCTCTTTTTCCATGCAAAACATAACAAATACTACACAAGCAAGTCAATTCCAAGTCACTATAACAGCTATTTTTGATCACAAGACCATCCCAACAACATGCAAACAAAAGTAGATACTAGTAAAAGGTAAAAAAGATTAAATTAATATTTTAGGATATTACCTACACCCTGCTAATCATAGATGAATGTTTTTGAGCAGATGGTTGTGATGCAGTGTCCGTGTCGTCTAGACGCCTGATTCCTGACCTTTATTAGCTGTACTTCAGACTGGCTCTTGGAACAGAGACTAATCTGTGTTGTGAACGATCTGTTCCAAGTGACAAGAGGCTTCTGTCTGTGCCAACTACATTTTATTCAATAGTTTAAACAAATGTTTGCATCTCCTCAACTTGTTCTTCAACTTGACCCATTTAAAACAGAACACGACATACCTGTGAATTTATTGCAGTGTTACTGGGAAGTCAGGCTGTTGATAAATGGTGTATATTTACTAGTCTCCATATGATTCTTAAATGAAAGCCAAGACTAAAACAACTCTCCTCTAAAATACTAGGCGGGAGGGCTTCTGAATCATCAGAAATAAGAGGTCTCTAGTATACATGAAGCAATTCCACATAATGCCAATATGTGGTTTGTGTCGCTTAGAGCATGGGTTTCCATTCCCATCTGATCTCAAAACCCAGCCTCCTGATTTTTCCTAGCGTTATCTAAATCAGAATTACAACATAACTTGAGAAGAAGAACATTCTAAAATCCTGACCTATTTAAGCTACGGATGGAGTGGTATGTTTGTTATGATGGCCATTTGGTACCTCAATGTGCAATGTTGATGGAATGGAATGAAAGAAGTAAAGCTGTTTTGTGACATATTCCTTTAAAACAGTCATACTAACCTCCTAAAGTAGAAGGCCAAGTCTTTCACAATGAGGGACTGAGTTCATCCCCATTTTTAAACCACTGGTCCCATTGTGGTAGCCTACTATCACAGGACTATGTATATACTTATACAAAGCTTCAATATCTAGCATGCCACAAAAAATTGAAATGATGTATATATTTTATGTACTATAAAGACAGATGTTTTCACTTGCCATCTGGTAGAAAAACTGCAATTAAGAGACGTCAGTAATACATGAAGTAGACCTTAAAGGGGTTATGAACAGCTCTCTAGCTGAATTTGTTTATACATGTATAGTTTGTGTTCCCTAAGGGTGGCGGAGAAGAGGTAGTTTTCTTTGGAAACTTAAAGAAAATATTTAAATACATATCTGCTAAGAAAGGCAACGCAGTGTTGAAGTTTCAGAAATTCTTAAATTGGGTCACTCATTTTACTATGCATGGAATTTGCAGAAATTGTGTTTGAGTGGAAATAGAATTCAAGCACGTCTGTTTCTATACACAGCTATCCATAATGGAAGAAAAAAACGTTTGATACTTGGCTTTAATGAGCCACCATGCAGGGTATGAGACAAATATTTGATCTGACTTTGTGATGACCATTTTAAGACCTTAACAGAAATGGTCTTGGAGGATTATCAATTAATTTTTCTACCTGCTGACGTGTATTTTGCTATTGTGGAGCACAGTCTGTAAACTTATGAAAAATACATTTATTATTATATTAATATACTGTATGTGCATTACTTATTTACGCATTTTTTTTTCTATAACCCTAAGTGCTTTTTGGTCAACCTTAGAGAAGGTTTTGGATCAGAAGCTAATTGGCGCTGTATACCAAAATGGTTTAAAATATTCCATTCTTGTTGGTTGCAAGGGTGTAAAGCCAACATTTTATAGATCCATGCATATGCTGTAATATGCCAAAATAACCATTCTGACAATATGTTTCCCTTAATTCACCTTCCATCTCCAAGGATGCCGATCAAAGACCACAGGACTTGACTCTCTCATGCTAGTATCACTGACCTTGAAGGTAGAGAAACAAACAGAGAAATAAGAAAAAAAGGAGAGAAAAAAAAAAAAAGACAGATTGAAGAAAAAAAAAAAAAAACATGAAAAAAAAAAAGAAATAGAAGCGTCTGCCAACCAGTGTTATTATACCAGAGTAAAAAGCAGTGCGGGTTACGGCTCTGGGAAATATCAGTAGAATAATTAATTAACACAGCAGGGCCATTGCTCATGTAGGCAAATGTTATTAACAGAGTCTGGTATTTGACGGGACACTGTTGTCCTATATTTTAGCGTTCTGTTTGAAAAATTGTTGTCCCTCATTCTTTAGTTATTTTAGATATAAAAAATAAAATTAATTAAATTTAGAACCTATTTATTCAATTATATGTATTCTTGGCCTTCTCCATTGTTGTGTTATAACCCCACATCTATTATATCTCATCTTCCAAGACCCCTTTCCTGCTTTAAGATCATATAAATAAAGTCAACTGTCAGTGGCATAAATGCTAATCTCCGCTTCTAATGTTCCTGTCAACTTGACAAGAACATTTATTCATAGTTAGGGAAGGTATTCGAAGAATCAGTGGAGATGGTCAGGGCGACATACAATTGCATAAATAGGTCATTCATTTAAAAGCATTTTATATATTTTAACTTACTAAAAAGTTCTTGTCCTTTATCAATACTAGTTCTTCTAAATCGCATGATATTGGACTACAGTGATGCTTTGAGATAGATATATTTGTGGAAGTTTTTTTTCATGTTAATATCAAATAAGTAACTATTCAAGAAGTTTTGTATTTGATCAAAAATGGATGATGTGTGTGGGGGGGGGAAATCAAAAATAAATGTTGAGCATGATTTGTTGTGGTGAAGCTGCACTGGTTGCAGGTGCACAAGTTTTGCTCACCTGATTAATAGGAACAAAATACTGGCATTTATGGGCAGCAGGAATAGCAGGAGAATAGACAGAAGCATAGACAGGTTCCTAGGGACAGGGGCAGAAGCAAAGCAAGAAAAATTAAGAGGTGATCAAGAAAGAACCACTATCAAAAGAACAAGTCAAGCCACGGGGAGTTGGGAACTCTGCATCCCGTAATGACCGTATACATTGGTAAATGTGCCTACAATACAAGAAATAGCTTGCTTTGAAACCAATATCATCAAAAGCCAAGCCCATGCAGTGGTTCTGGATTCAGTTCCTCACAATGTAATCTAATAAAATGGTCTTGCTGCACAAGGCATGATTAAAGATTGTGAGTATGTAAAAAGCTAGCCGGTCATATTAAAGGAAACCAAGCAGATAACTGTAAATAAGATGCGATTCTACAATCTGTTCATATTGTATTTTTCCTTGTTCTTATGCCCTGTACAGCGCTACGGAATATGTTGGCACATTACAAATAAAAGTGAATAATAAATAATGTATTCCTGTTTTTGGAAGGGACAGGTTTGTCAGACAAGTTTATATTTAGAATGAGCCAAAAGCCAATGTGAATTTATAAACCACCTAGGTGAACAGGACTTGGAAGTTGCTAAATTGCTAAATTGCAGTTGCGAAGAAGGGATTATGTTAAAATAAAAAGCTAACCGATTAGGCCCATGAAATTCAATAGCGCTCCTTAAACCGTCACAATATAGGCCCAATTACGGTAGAAATAACTACTTCTAAATAAGGATATCTACAACTGGCTGTTAATAAAACAAATACAGTATATTTAAATTAGTATTAGTTAATTGGCCTTGAATGTTGCTATTTTAGACCCAAAATTATTGTGTCTTATCCGGGGTCATTAATTAACATTCAAAGTGGGAGTAATTAAAATTAAGAATATGTTCTCCTGATTGAATAATTTCAGATGTTTCTAAATATTAAATTTATAAAACTTATTTAGAGTTAACCAACTAAAAATATCCTTTTATAAGCATAGTTTTTATTTCTCCTATATTAGGAATTTGGGGTTTTCCTTTCAAATGGTGCATACAGCACCTATTAACAGCGATTCTTCTGTTTTAATTCGTGCCAGCTAAGTACATTTTGTCAATTTAAAAAGCACAAAGAAAAAACTTAAAGGAACACTATAATTGAAAGAAGTCACTGCTCTTTGTAAACTGAATATAGTATAATGAAAGCTCTCCAGATTATAAAGAATTAGGAAATCAGCCATTCTTAAAACTGCCCTCTACTAAAATTCATGGGATTTCCATGTTGTCTCATATCGTTACACATCGCTCAGAGAATGTCAATGTAGGAGGTTGTGAAGGAAGATGTGAGACGTCATATTGCAGGAGCCAGACCCACATGGCCCTGTGCACCTATAGGTTTATGCTCTATGTACTAGAAAAAGCAAAATGAGGTTTTAAGGATTGCTGCCCGCTCCCTCAAACAGTGATAGAGATTCAAGGACTGAATTTTTGGAATTAGGAAGAGGGTGGCCAATTTCCTCAAGGTGAGCTGGGAGAAATTAAAAACATTGTAACATTTCATAAATCTTTATTTGGGCGAATATGCATCTATCATAATGATGGATCTAATATGGAAGGGCCATAATTATTTAATCCCTATAGTATCTCTTTAAATTGTATGATTACAACTTTTGGGCCGATTTTCTGCAACTTTTTAGCAATGACACAAATTTAAAGACAACCCATATACTATGAATAGCAGGTTATTATAACCCTACCAAGCAGATGCCATGTTTTTTCAAGCTGCACAAATCATATCACAGAATAAAAGCCAACATTAGAAATGCTGCATTGAAGTAGATATTACACAGTCCGGCTTACCCACAGCCGATTAGATTGGAAACAATCATCTTTAATATCTCCTTCTTCCTACAGGTTAAAACAAACAGGGTGATGTTGCAGAAGACTTGGAACGTGTGGTCAGTAAAGCTGGTACATTAGTGCTCGAGTGAGTACTTGGACGTCCAAAGCATGCAAGTGTTAAACCCACAAGAGAGGTAATAATGACAGAAGTTGGATAGGGACATCTGGATAGGGGAATCTTGGTGCTCTGTACGCCACACTATGACTGAAGCATTGACATACCTATGATCCGTGTTACTTTATAGTGCAGGTTTCTGCACTATCACCTCCATCTCTCACAGCCGATATACCCACATCCTCAATTGTTAATTAATCCACTGCTATTTTCAATTACCTGCAAATCCCTTGTTTCTCCTTTTAAATAAAGCACTTTGCAAGAGTGAGAGCTTGCAAGTTTACAGACTTAAGGATTAATGATAAAAATGTGGAATAAAAAAAAAAAAAAAAAAAGTGTCATGTGTATGATTGTTAGATGAATATAGAAGGAGTTTATGACCCTGCCCTTGTGTTGTGAAATTAGGTATTGTCATACCTACATTTTACTGTACCCCAATACAACAGTATAAGTTGACGATATACAAATAGACAATATGTCCAGTGTCAGAGTTTAGACATCTAATTATTCATAATAATTTAACCATACCACTGCTTTTAAACGTAATAAAGCAACAGTTAAAAGGGCCAATATTGACGTCAACACCAAGGTTTCATTTATATAGTAACATTTTTTCCTTGCTATTTCACGACAACCTGGACTAACTACATTCCTGTAGCTTCCATATGTATATAGAATTATGATAATATTTACAAAAAAAACATATCTGCATTACTGATCATTTTTAAATGAAATCCACAGGGAGAAGTACTGTAGTTGCAGCAAAGCCAGTTATAGCTATTCATTTACATACATTTTAGCTTTTTTTGGTGTTTGAGTGTGGCTGTGTACTTTGAACAGTTCAAGAAGTATTCACTGCACACATAGCACAAAAAAAGACCCTTAAATTTGTAAACGTTTTGATGCATAATATTGAGTCTTTATATAAAGCAAAAAAATAAAAATAAAAACGCGTAATAAATCGTAATAAATTCTTCCATGCAAGATGAGTGAAGAGTTTTGATCGAATAATCCACAAACCCCCCAAAGATCGGAGGGTTGCTTTTTCTAAGTTTGATATCTGTATTTCTTCCTAGGCTAGCAGACTCTTTGAGATTTTGTGGGCTACGTACTTTGATCAGAGGTTCAAATTAAGAAATCTGCCTTCCCCAGTGTTTTCATCAAACTATATAGAAAAGTGGTTTACCCTACAGCTAGAGAATCTGAAAATGTCGAACCATTACAGTAGCACTATAAAAAAACGGATATATCCAAATTGTTGAACGATTCAATGATATCAATATTTCATTGGCACAAAAAAAAAAAAAATAACTACAGAAAAATATAGATATGAGGATGCAGTTTTTCCTTTATAAGTTGGCAATACCTTTTAATATGGATCAAGTCATATTTTGCTACACCGTCACCCATGGTGCAGTCAGCCAGGCTTGAACTAGAGCAATAATATAGCAAATATCTTTAAAATTGGTCACATCTGGAAAAGAGGGGACTTTTTTTATTTTATTTTATCAAAGAAGTGGAGCATTCCAAGGAGTCCATTGTGAAGCATTTAATGGAAATACAAAAACCTGTGCATTCCACTACTTGGATGAGGAATATAAACCTTGAGCTTTTAAGAAAGCATTTATTGCTAGAATAAATTCACAGATGGGATCTAAACGGGATTAGAAAGGTAGAACTAAAAAACTGGAACGTAATACAATTGCCTTTGAGTATATATAAAAAAATAAATAAAAAAAACTTAAGAAATATAAAAAAAATAAAAGCAACTTTAGTCTATTTACACTCTTCAAAAAAGGGTAACCGCCTCTAATGTATTACTTTTTACATGCATTTATACTACAGAGATATCTGCCAAGAGTGGTTTTCACTGCAGCTGCCTATCTAATGCACTGCTTTACCGACAGACTTGTACTTCATTTGATGTACTTTTTCAGGATGGAATGGGAAGTGATCTCCATCCTATAGATCAAAGGAAAAACAGCTGTTCCCAATGCAAGTTTGCTTACTAAAGATCAACTTCTTAAATCACCAACTCAAAGTTGATTAAGTAGCAAGGATCAGTAATAAAGACACAAAAACTGGATCATTACAGTATTTTCTAATGTAAGACCGTTATTTAATTCTCACAGTGGTTCCAGGATTTCTATAACTCATCAAAAATGATTGATTTGAAGTCTGGTTATGCCACTTTTTACCCGACAACATGTAAACAGGATGCCATTACAATATGACTTGTTTGATTCCCTAACTGGTTGGACTGATTCTAATAAAAGCTTGTATCCTCCAGCTGTGAGTCTATAGATCTGCCCTTCCTCAGTTTGCTCAAGAAAAATTTACTAGGCGTTTCACCTTTTTAAGAAGAAAAAAAATGTAGGTTAAAATAAATAAGGACACACAATATAAAGTTTATCTTAAATCGAAGCTTTCCTTGGCATTTGTTATATTTCTGATTAAAGTAACAATAAATGTTTCTTCTTTCTACCACATTCTTTGCAGGGCCATCAGCACTGCAGCTACAACCCTGACTGTATCAACTAAAATGTATCCTTTGGAATTCTAGCAACTTGAACGGATTTCACTAAAATTTTAAAATGTTCTACTCTGCAATTAATATATGCTACAGTATGTCTCTGTACATTACTATGCTACCCAATAGCCGTTTACAAATGCTCTTTCCATTGTAAAAAATGTTTTACTATTTCAAAATAGCAGAAGAATGTGTTTCATACAAGGGGGAGAAACCCTTGATCAGAGTAAACAGAAAAACAGCAAGGGCAAATAACACTACAGCATGAATGCAGTTAATAGTTAGGGCCTATCTTGTTATATGTACGCATACACGCATTTGGTGGAAGCGCAATCCTGTTATATGTACGCACGCATTCGGATCTGTTCTGCACTCACCCAAGGCTATGGATCTCACCCATCTATACCCCTCGGTCTGGCCAGTGGATCCCAACCTATAATCAGTGTATCACTCTGTCTGGTCAGGGGATCCCAGGTATTGAGCTCACCCAGTCCCCGGGCACAGCATGTAACTGACCCTCACTCAGAGCGATATGGATCGGGGGGGGGGGGGGGGGGGGGGCTGTACTCCAGGGCAGCTGATCCACAGATCACTTCAAGACCCAGGGGGCGCAGTGCTACAAGGACAAGAAGTACCGGAGGCGATTGGCAAGTACCACCGGGCAGTACTAGAGCTGAAGAGGCTGCCGGGGAGCCAGAGCCTGACAGGGAGCCCCGCAGGGGGGCCCTTAGGAGAGCACACTAACAGAGGAGGGCATTGAGGTGGACTGCTACAACAGCCTGGCACTGGCATGGCTTCCACCAAATGTACATACAACAGGATAGGTCCAATAGTTAAATAACTTTTTTTCTAGATTTTTGCCTAATAAGTCTTCATAAATAGGATAGTCGCAATATTGGACTACAGTGGTCCATAAAAAGGAAAGTAAAAAAAACACAAAAAACTTACACAATGCTCAAGTGCATAAGGAAACCAGGTTTTAAGTTTACTATACAATATAAAAAAAGAAAAAGCTAACATTTTCCTTGAATGTTGCTACTGACAAATTATTTTTCAAGACCCTTCTACTCAACCATGTCTTAACTCACATTGAGGAAATTAGGAAGAGCAAGTCCAGTTGGTTGATGACAATATTCACAGGAGGTTTAATATTAGTATGCCTTATTAAGCATATTAATTATTCTTGTTACTGTATGTATCTAGTGATATACATGTCTGCTCCTGTTTACAGCATGTGGCACTCACATGTATACAGGATAATGATTGTGTCGACACATTCCATACCTCTCCCTAGGTATAAATGTTCTCAAGATGTCTGGAACGTATTACTAGACCCCCAAAGGCCCTTTGATGTTCTAGGAATGTTTATATATGTCACCAAGATGCAGTAGTTCACATGAAATAATGTAACTTTAAAGGGCAGCTACTGAAAATATATGTAATCTTTAAAAAAAAAAAAAAAAACAGTGGATTGTTTAATATTACTTAAATGTAACTGGTGCAGTAAAGGTTATTTTATGACAACCAAAATACTTCAGGTTAAGAACAAATTTAGAATATTTAATGAGTGAAACAGATTAAAAGTGTACCAATTCCTTCTTGTTTCTTGTTAACATGGGCACTAAAGCTTATACTTGTAAGAAAAGCAACAAACCTCTAAAAACTGACTTTGAGCCCTAAGCTATATCTAGGCAGGTGTGGGGAACTTTTCTCTCAACGAATGGCAACAGACATACAGAAAAAGAAAACATGGAGACAACTATTCATTGAAGGAAACGCAAAAAAATGAATCTTGACAAAATATTTTTGTAAGAAAAAAAGTAGATAAGTGGAACAGGTTAGGTTTTACCAAGAGGAGATTGCTTCTCCTTGGTGATTTTGCTGGTACGACTCACTCGCATTCTCCCTGGTTTCCATCTTTCTTCTGGATTTCCTATACCTGGCAACTTTCCAACTGAATTAATCTGAGACTTTCAAAAAAATTAAATTCATAAGTCTATTACATACTTGCCCCTTCTGAAGTGCCAATTGGCCATTTAGTTATTTACACTGCTGCCCATACAGATAGCTTTCTTAACGAGCGTCTCCTTTTAGGTAGATATTTACAAATGTGCTAGACCAAAATATGTTCCGAACTACATGATATGAGATAATAAACTCTATAGGCGTGGCCCTAAGAGATGGAGAGATTTCCTCAGAATATTGTAAATAGACTAAACTTTGGAATTGGAGAAGTCTAACTTTCACGAATATAGCATTCTGATACGTTAAGTAAAACAGAAGCCTATATACTACTTGCAATGTGTTGTGTCCAATTTACTATTGCAGGTCCTTGATAAAAAGCACAAAGTCACAATTACAATTTACAAAGCAGTACATTGCTTCTCTTGTTTGGAACACATTCAGATTTGTTTTAAAGCTCCAAGGTCTCCACGACCTGGGCTGATTTTCAAAGCAAAGTATCTGGAAATCCACAGCTCATTGCATGTGGCCACGTTTGTAAACTACTTGAGAAGTGAATTCTGCATGCAATTAATGACTGTATCACCTTTATCCAAGTTCCATTCACAAACATAACAGATCAAGTGCACTCTTACAGCCTTTTGGAAAACTAGGCCTGCTTCCATTTTGTAAATGTTAAGCTACTTAATGTGAAAGTGAAATGACCTTTAGAGGGCAAGGAATAAAAGATGGAAAGTGGAAAAACAATCAATATTGGATTTTACATGATCTCCAATTCATTAAAAAAAATTATGCTCTGTGTACCTTAATACAATCCAAGACACAAAGGTTCAAAATAAAAAAGTATAATACGTGATTATATGTATTGAAAATACTTTAGCAATTCAATGCTAGTAAAAATTGCATCTTCATTCCAGAAGCATACAATTAAAATGTTTGATAATCCCCCTAATTATCTCTGTGTTAAAGTCCAATCATTATAAAATTACTTCCTGGGAGTTTGCACATGCTCACTTTGCAATTTGACGTATTTGCTTCATCCTCTCTGAGCCAGTGAAAATCCCTGGGGTGTAATTAACACGACTAGTTTTAAGCAAAGATAAGAAGAGCTAGAACGGAGGTTGAAGAATGAGTAGGATTACTACAAGAAAATGCAACATTTTAAAACATACAATTGAGAAATTGATTACTTCTACAAACGTTTTGAATTCTGCAACATTTGGTTGTAGCTAAAGACACAACAAGCTATTCCTGTCGCAGTCTAGTTTCCTTCTTTACCTCCTTAATTTCTCACTGCAGAGTCTTGCCAGTGTTTGTGTGTTTTTTTTTTTTTTTTTTATATAGCCAAGATATTTTTTTACCTAATTATTATTCTTTTTTAGCTAATTATCACGATCATGAATTTAGAAATTGTGTATTTTTTCACAATATTATATGCATTAAAAAAATGGAGGTAGTGGCTAAAGCAAAGATTAAGATGCATGTTCCTAGTGACTAAAGCAAGGATTAAGATACGTGTCCCTAGTGGCTAAAGCAAGGATTAAGATACATGTCCCTAGTGGCTAAAGCAAGGATTAAGATACATGTGGTGAAGCATCAAAACCTTGTTATGGCATTCAGTAGCAATTAGCCAGAATTAGGAATGACTGTTACACAACCCAGAACAGGGGCAGGTTAAACAAAGTTTCTTCCTAACATGGCTCTCTTTACCTTCTTTTTCAGGGACTGCTCAATTTCTTGCAGCTGTGAGCGCGTGCTGCGTTCAATGACAGATACTTTGCTGTACTCCTGTTTCTTGTTAAGTCTGTTTTTCCAGTCTTCCTCCCCGCTCTTCTTCAACAACGCCAACCTAAGAAGGAAGAATATGCCACACTGTTTAGAAACATTCAGAGGCTGTGTATAAAGTCCAGCGGAGAGCATTGCGTGGTGACCACTTGATACACACATGTACTGGTCTCAAGGCTGACATGCAACCAACACTTGTGTCACTCATTCCATATTATTGTGGCAACATATTTAACATGAAGGGTCAAGTACCACTTTTATAATTACAATGCAAGACTCAAGGGTAAAAAAGTCTTGGAGCAAGGGTTGTTAAATACGCTACCCTAACTCTGAATGCTTTAAGATTCTTTAAATGTGACTAAAAGGACTCATACCTTTCAAATTATATTGAGGAGTCTTTCTTTAAAAAAATAAAGAACACGTCAGTCCCATTCATGGCTCCTAAAACATTCCAGTTAGAAGATTCACTTATATTTGAACGATGCACCACTGTCAAAGCACTGTTATCGTCCATTCTGCACAACATTCACTACTGAAGGGCTACAATGATATTGGGCAATTGTTTTGAGAGCTTTATTAAAAATTAAAGGATCATAGCCTTATTTCAATTAATTATTAAATTCAAAAAGTTTCTGCCGATCTGCTTCTTAGGTGGGGGGAGACTAACGCTTTACTAAAAACACAGATTTATTTAAACAATGTTTTTCTTGCTACAATTGAAATTTGGCAATTTATATTCCGAACACTTTCAACATAAGAAATGGAAATTATTGTAGTTTAAAAGGCAACTCAAATATGTAGCTCACTCAGCCACATGGTAAATATGAATTTACAGTACTCCATTTGTAAATCTACTCGGACTCCATTCCCTTGCTATAACAACATGGCCCTTAAAATGATATAATTCCATTAAAAAAAATTGTAGGGGGTATACAAAGCTTTGACAGTAATACATTCTCTGTTAAACCGGCTTTGTCCTTACTTGACCAAAACAAAGAAATTCCAAGAATGGCTGAGTCAGTCACCAATCAAATGCCAAAATGTACAGTAGATACCGGGGCTCATGAAGCAGTCGCAACGCCGATGCACAGAGACAAACATTAAAGAGGAACACTGCAATCCCAAATGTTTCGTTAAGCATTTAAAAGAGCATGTTAAAAAAAAAATAATAATAATAATAATAATAATAATAATAATAATAATAATAATAATAATATATATATATATATATATATATATATATATATATAGCATGTTGAATAATGTTCATTTTATTAATATAATTTAAAGTAACAATGTAATGGATCAATAAATAAATGGATAAAGTGCGTGAAGAAATTTAGCACTAAGTGTGAATATATAAAAAAAAAAAAGACAGAACAATCCCAGGTTGTTTTCATCTTAGAGAATTAAACAGTCTATACATTGCTCTAGCCATTGTATAGTGACTCATTCATGAGATAATCACCATTGATTCTGTGGTTCCATTGTACTAGTGCAGGGGCCTCCAAACTCGGTCCTGGATGGCCGTACCCAGGCCTGGATTTGGGGATTTAATTTCTGGGCACAGGTGAGTCAATCAGGATGACTGATGATCAATAGTCTCACCTGCTTGCAGCAAGGATATCCCAAAATCCAGGCCTGGGTGCATCCCACCAGGACCAAGTTTGGAGACGCCTGTACTAGTGTGATGCTCAGTATGCAAGTTTGGGGTACAGAGTGCTTAATATGCATGGGGAGGGGGTTTCACTGCATGATAAACTCAAGGGCACAGCTTTGGCCACCATAGAAAGGCAAGCAGACTGCGATCCTAATTTGCCAACTCATTTTCAGGAATCACTCATGTATAATACAGCAGAAGCAATGCATAGTCTCATCAAGTATTCACTTGATAAACACATACCTATGGCCAGTATTTATTGCTCTTTTAAGAAGAACTTTTAAAAAAGCAACAACTTTGTTTGGTTATGACAGAGTTCCTTTTAGCAAACATTGGTAAGTTCTTTACTGGTAGAAACTGATCATTTCTTCAAAATGTGTTTAAGTGGCCATTGTAATGCTGCATGTGGCACAACGTTTAAATAGAATTAAAAGCTCTTTACACTATAGCTACTATTGTTATTTTATTACTCTGAAAAAAATCCTATTTCTCTACTTTGTCATGACAGCTGTTCAGTAGCGAGGTAGTTGTAGGTAAATGATCTATGATTAAACATTACTTTGAAACAAAAAGCTCCATCATAAAATTCAATAGAAAAACAGCTATTTTAGTGTAAATATTCTTATAATAAAAAAAATATATATATATATATACACATATACTTAAACCCTCAATTTTATGAAAGCTGGATCATTAAAGGGGCCCCTTAAGTTGTCCAATCAAAAGTTTTCTACATTACAGATCACTTTTGTAAAGCTTAAAACATACATAAATGGGGTGACTCTGTCCCTTTAAAAAGTGTTAAACTTCCAAGATGTCTTGGAAATGGAGAGTGATACTCGGCTGTTTAAAGGGTTGCTTATACTTTAATAGCTTAACTTCCAGCACATTCAGCACTAAAAGCAGAAACACTCAAGCTCCTTGTTGCTAAAAGGAGTTAACAGGTTGTGTCATGTCAAATATTTGCTGACAGATCTTGCAAAATACTGAGTAACAATTTACACGTGTGCCCATGTATTTGACACAGCACCAGACTAAAAGATATTGGCAGTTGTGCAAAAAGCCTGCAGAAAATCAGGGAATAGGATTAAACATATGGGGTAAAAGACTATAAGAAGTAGCTTTCCTGCTTTACACTACAGGGTATCACAATACTACACAATACAACACAATAGTGCCCATCCCAGATCACAGGCAGAACAAAGGAGCCTTACAGTGTAACTACTCCGACTGAACGTATAACTGAAAAACAGGTAAAATCCACACACAGAAACAAGGAGCAACATGACTGGCAAGTGGAAGAATGAAGTCCCCGTGTACATTAGGAACCAGAAATCTGGCAGAGAACTATATAAGAGAGTCTAGCAGAGAATGCAGAAAAAAGTATTTGTTCCCCAAGGCAATGGAGATAAGAGTCCTGCAATAAATGAAGGAATTTGTACAGAAAAAAAATGAAAAAATAAACACACACACATACATAAGGTATATCTATATATCTATCTATATATCTATCTATATATCTATCTATATATCTATCTATATATCTATCTATATATCTATCTATATATCTATCTATATATCTATCTATATATCTATCTATATATCTATCTATATATATCTATCTATATATATCTATCTATATATATCTATCTATATATATCTATCTATATATATCTATCTATATATATCTATATATATACACACACACACACACACACACACATATGTATTATATATACATATACAGATTATAGATGTATACAAACACACATTTTTCATAGAGGACTGTTTATACATTTGTGTTCAGAAACTATTTTATGTGCCGTATGAATGTATATGAACATCATAAAGGAGCTGCAATAAATTAATGAATCTGTACAGAATAAAAAAAACTACTGTGCATACATACA